>WMED01008185.1:938-17098 GCA_019650415.1 Pipa parva | reverse complement strand
GACTGCGACAATATTCTCATTATAAAGATGTGACTGCAACAGTAGCAGCCTATTGCAACTCTCTTTATCTGGCGAATGCGTACCTATACGCAACAATTCGGACTTTAGTGAATAACCCCCTTAATATGGACACATAAGTCCCTGTTTTTAATAAGGCAGGGATACTTTGGGTTTATGACATACCTCATCCCACTGTAAATGGTAGCTGGTGATTTTGGAGCCATTATCCACTGGTGCCTAAATGAAAAAATAACAAAAAAAATCAGCGTTAGTCCTAAAAGACATGTCTAAACACCCCAAAGCATTCCAATAATACTGTTATTTGTTTTGCAAAAAGAGTGATTTCAACAGCAACAATACAAATGCAATAATTTTATAAAAGGTTTATTAAAAATTCTGTCTATTCTTCGCTAACGCATACAGTTGAATTGGCAATGCAAGAAGGGCTGGCATAAAGTTCAGGGAAGGTGCCAATGAATAATGCCAGGTACTGTAAGACCTTATTCAAATATTGGCACTATTACTGTCCTCTGCATTTGATCAACTTGCACAGTTATTTTACAAGCACCAAATTTTAGTAAAAGAGACTAAGGTCTCTCTTTTACTATACTGTGTATCAAAATAGTCAGATATGACTGACTAGCAGAAATGTCCAACAACACAAAACAAATTCCAATGTGACACTGCTGTCACATAGACATAGGGAGCACTAACCCGCCTTGCACCTAAGGAAGGGAGACATTTTAACTCCTGAAAATGTATTGTGGTTTTGTTATAACTTATTAAACGGTATGTCCCTCTTTTAGTACTTGTCAGTAGATGTATATTGGATTCTTTTTTGGCTTATGGAAGTGCAGTTCTGGTTTTGGATACACCAAATTGGTGGAATCAGCAATTGTAACTGTGAAAGTAAAGCAAGTCTTTATCCTTTGACTGGTTGTGCCATTGGTTTCTTGTTACAAATGACTAGTAGAAATTAACTAAGGCTATGGCACCCCACAGATCAGGTGGGCACCCAGTGGAGTGTGTGTATAACATAGAAGAATAATGCTATGAGCTTGTACGTGAGCAGCCAAACCTAGCTGGTCTGACTGAATTACAGGAAACACAGTAGCCTAAAGATCTGTCCTGTGCAAACTGTAACTTTGTGAGGTTAGGACAGTGTTTACCAATGAAACACAATCTTATCCCAAGTTAATGAACCCCTCAGTGATCTCCCTGAGACAGTAGAAAAAATCTACTGCATGTGTGCATTCTTCTATAAAACCTCATGAAACAACACATTTCTGCAGCAACATCTCATATCCCAGGGCCTTTGACTGCTTTTTAATGCCTTAACTACTGATTACTACTAATACATATTAAAAAACATTGCAATGATGAAGTGATGCCCCATAAGCATTATAGTGTGTCTGCCTGATAATACCTATTAAATGTGTAATTGTTTACAGTAGTAGCTCTAGGCTACAGACATCAAGTGTGATTCCCAGCTAATGTAAAATGACAAGAGAAATAAGCTACTGCAGAACCCCTGCATTGATTTCTCCCAAGAGAAGAAGCCTTTTTCCATGCCACATCTCACCTTCCAGTGTAATGTCAAAGAGCTTTTGGTTCTGTGAGAAAGCTTAGGTGGGAAAGGACATTCTGGTGCACAGCTGTGGGTGGTGAAACCGAGGGGCTCCGAACAGGATCCTTTTACAGATTTATTCACTGCGTATACTCTGCAAATAAATGACAGCTCCCGTTACATTTAAATAAAGTTAACTTGCATGAAGCAACTTGCTGCCTCCCTGAAATGTACAGTAATTCTTTTAATTTCTTTACATGGATACCAATATGAAAGAACAGTTTCCCATTGTCTGGAAAAGGCTTTTTAAAAAGGCTGTAGGTATGCCCCTGATGTTATACTCATGCAGGAATTGCCTTATCATCAGACCATTAATAACTGGCAAAGAGTACATTTTGCTCTTTTTCATTGTAAACTGCCATTCATTTTCAGGAAAAGACAGTATTTACATTATCCTAATCTATGATATATGACATTTAAGAAACAGGTGGAAATTAAGGTTTAAAAGTGTGGATAAAATAAACAAATGGATAGTCTATAATAACAATACTAAAGCCTAATAGCAAATCTATGTAGAGGTGATATGCCAACTCAAGTAAACTGAAGCAGGGATTTAACAAAGTCCCAAACCACTATTAGAAGCCTTCTACATATAGTAAAGGATGACCGTGTGATATTTTTATAGATCTTAATTTTTACTGACAGTTGGAAACCATATCAAGCAGCTCTCTTCTTTTTGTTTCTAAATGGACTTGGAACCAGCACCTGTAATTTTATAACCACAAGGCAGTCCCAAGCCCAGGAGACAGATGAGATGTGATATAAATCTGCAAGTATCCACAAAGCTCTACATCAGGAAAAGCAAACTGTGCTACTGACTGTTTATAACCAGCATGAACAATGTGGCTAGTAAACTGCATTGCTACACTAAATAGGGCAATTTAATATGAACTCTTCCCCAACAATACATTAGAATTATAATTTAATTATAGGTGTGTGGTGAGTATTTCACATTACAGCACCTTTAAGAACAAGCCTCATGTGGTATATGATAGCAATGTTTCTATGAATACTGCATTGCCATTTGCTTGTCTGAGACCCTGATACTATTGATCCTGAAAACAAAACAGGAGGCACAGGTGGTATGAAGAGAGATATACATGCCAACATTCCCTTTTAAAGTGGGAGAATATATTTTGTGGTTTTACTACATGTGGTTCAAACCACAATAACAAAATATGACAGAAGGCTTGCCACTGCCTTTAATGGGTGGCTACAAAACAAGCAGAATTTTCTGTATTTTTCTACCTACTAAAAAATTGAAAGTCACACACAGATTGTAAGCTCTATGGGGCAGGGACCTCCAACCTTTTGTGTAATCCACAACCTGGCACTTAAAGTGATGTATCCTTGTGATATTGTACTTGTATTGTACAATGCACTTTTCCCATGTCTGTATTATATTTGTATTGCTGAGTTGTACAGCGTTGCGTAAATTTGTGGCGTTTTATAAATAAAAATATTTTATACATACATACATCCAGTCACCCTTTAATAGTAATGGCATGTATTTTGTTGTAGTTTTCTAGCTATTTCATATGATTTTTAACGCATGCGTTAAAATGCCACATACTGTAGCCTTGGAATAAGCTAGGGATTTTATTATTGATTATCAATAGCAGGACAACCAAGAGACTGAAGGGGATTATTCATGAAAGTCCAATCATGTAAAGGTCCTAATTTCCATTAATTCACCACTTCCCCATATTTGTGTATTCAGCAAATTCTGTGATGTGGAGAATTTGTGTCCTAGTTGGACACTTATGAAGTTCACAGTCTTATGGAGCTCTTCTTACCAGTTTGCGCGCATGTGCACATGTAATTCGACTATTCATCAATCATCAGAGTCTGTCAGAGTAGAAAATTAGGCAAGAGTTACTGTGCCACATCTACCAATTTGACTTTGAAGTGGCGAATTAGAGGGTTGCTAGCAGGGCTTCAATGTGGCATAATGTGACTGTTCATTAAAAAGTGACAATAAGGACTGTGACCAAGTCACAGCATGAACTATGCATATAATGACATAGAAAGGTATGTAATATGCATTTAATACAGTTATTAGGACATTGTGAGGATACTATCACTGCACATGACTATTACAATTTGCATCACTCTGCATCCTATTACTGTTCAACTGACTATGCCATACTAGGCAAGAAATCATGTCTGATTCTGTTTGCATCTTGCTATGGGAATCCACTGCTTGGTGAATAAGGAGTAGTTCATTTACAACTATCACAGTGTAGCAACACAATGTAACACAAATTCACTTCCAGAAGTTGAATTTGCACTTTCATGAATAAGAACTTGCTTGCCACTCATTACACATGAGAAAACCACAGGTATTCAAATGTTCTATTTTTATATATTATGTCCATGTTTATTAAATTACATTTATCTATGGTTCAGTGAAACCTCTCCAAATATATCCTTTTTTTTAAATATTATCTCATAATGAGGTCCAACTCTAACATGTGTATATTTACTAACACGGTACAAAACAAGTTATAGAAAATGTGATGTTCAATTGTATCATTGCTATACAGTAACATGGCAACTGTGAGGCAATGGAAAGTGTTTTCAATTCCCTGCATGTTCTTTCTACTGCTTACAGAAAGGATTTGCCAAAAAGTACATTCCAGGACCATCACTCACCTGACATGATAATCTGTTGCCGGCCTAAGGTCTTTCAGATGACACTCTAATTCTTCTCCACTGCAGAAACAAATTGTACATCAAATTCGAGTCATACGAAGGGTGAACACAATATTGGTTGTGGCTCTCAGTCGTAGGAACATCATCAATATCAGAGACAAATACAGAGTATTGAACAGCACGCTGTCAAACTGAAATCGGAAAGGATTTGTAATCCAAGTCCCAGAATTTCAGGAGGGGAAACAATTGAGAAATTAAAAGATTCCCATTTTCCTTCAGATTTGTGTATTTGTATGTATTTTACTTTGTATGTTAGTGTTCTGATAATGTCAGCTGTCTGATACATTAAGATGACAATACATTTAAGCTCAACAAATATTTTATCAGATCAGAAAATATATAAAGTCATTCTCATTGATTATCTTTTATTTCCTTTAAGTACACAGTGCAGTTAGAACTACAGCTGGGTAATTTCTGTACAGCTATACTCGGAAAGGTACTACTCACCCACTTTACTATAAGGAACATGCACAATTCATTTTGCACAGACCTCACCAACCTGTGGGCCTCGGTAGGTATTGAGTTCTAATCAGTAGAATTGCCTAATAGCTGGAATTTATTATAGAGTCTTCAGGCTGGCCTTCACTGCCTAGCAAATCATTGTGAATAAGCTGTTAGCCTAACAATGAAACTATTGTAGTAAGGGTTTGCTGTGACATTTCATACCAACATTTGTGACTTGATATAAAAATACTAAAAGCAACCAATTTAGTCATCTGCTACTGCCAAACAGCACTTACAGGACTTCAGACAAAGAGTAAATCCAAGGCTTAATTGTTCTAGTTTGACTTTCAAACTCAGCCGTGCCATTTTTGAAGCAAGCATATGGAGTGTGCACAAAAGATTTATTTAAAAGAGATTTTTTTAATGAATTTACAGACAACCATGTTGGTATACAAGGGATACAGTTTTCTTCTGCAATGGGTAATGATTGGACATTTTAATTAAAACAAAGGAACAAACCACCTTCCTTATTTTATTTCTAGATTTTTAGATTAACTAGAAAAGTATTTTACATTTTCAACAAAATGGAGATCTTCAGTTCTGCCTCAGTTTCTAACAACTGTATGCACTGGATAAATTTCAATGGTGTTTGCCTCTTGGTACATATTGATTAGACTGTTGCTTATTTTACCACAAGGCATTTTCATTCTATCATTTATAAGTATAACTATTTCATTGCTATTCCCAACCCTGGGAATTGTGGCTGCATGTCAAAGGACTGTCAAAAGAAGTTTTATGAAATAATGCTGGAGAGGACTTACTCAGCTACTCAAACTGTGGGAAGAGCAAAAGGCCAGTGATAGTGGCTTCTGTGTATTGATCAAGGCAACTAATTGGCTACAGAATGATAGTCAGAGAGATAGTAGATGGGTTGGGGATTGATATCCACCAACATCACGTGTACAACCCCCAAAATTGTTGTATTTCTAATTCTGCCTTTAATAAATGTGTAGTTTAGACCAATCTAAGCTAGCGGAGTATGAGGTTGAAGCAATTAGAAGAGTAGAGTTTGCACATACACACTTATAAACTCAGAAAGACCACTGGTCTTTCCAAGTTTACTGTACAAACTCTCACATTGTTCTTGCGAGATTTCTCGAGATCGAGTTTTTCGATCTTGATTTTTCTATTTTTTTCTTTATGGAAAGGTAGCCATACTTTACATTAGAAGCATGGCTACCTTTCCATTGAAAATTATGAAAAATCAGGATTGAAAAACACAATCTCGACATCTCAAAAGAAACCTCACAAGAACAATGCGAGATTTCTCTAGGTAAACTTGGAAAGACCCAGAGCGGTTTTTCCGAGTTTAATAACTTCCACCCCTTAGAGTAGGTTGTTATCCTTTTAATAGACCATTAGTGCAGGTTATAGAAAAACATTTCGGGGGGGTATAAATCACCCGTTGAAACAATGTAACTGGGAAGTTTTCAGTGTAACTGGGGTGTGTACAATAGAATGTATAAGGTTGTAGGGGACCCTGTAAATTCAGTTAACGGCCCTAGTGAGTTATACATTGCCATAATCCTCATTAACAGAGGTTTCTTTTTTTTCTCACTCTATTTTTGTAGACATTTTCATTTACTCTGTAAACTGAATGTATTCTGTAGTTTATATTGGGCAATGTTTATAATACTATTATATCACAATTACTTACTATGCCAATTTACCTGTAAATAATCTTGTACTTCCCATCTCTCCCTTTATCTGATAAGGCAACTTCATAACTACAGGAGTAAGACAGGCCATTACTGTGCTTATCTCCACCCGAATAACCACTAGGAGGAGACCATGTAATTAGAGCTGTTCTTGATTCAATACTGGAAACCTGTGCAGAAATTAAAAAAAGTCGCATTAGGAAGAATAACATTTAAAGCTAAATTGTTCAATTTTACGAACCAGCTTCAAACCAATGTCTAAATCCAAACCAACATCTATAGTGTGGATATAATATGTAAGGCCAGCAGTGTAAACACATAACTGGGTATAATCAGAATACATGTAAGATCATGCAGTCAATATCCAAGTAGTGTGCGTAGGTTCTAGAGTGCTTCTGCAGACATTAGAGACATTCTACATAAAGCACATTGGGTTAATGGGTAAACATAGGACACAATGAATGAAACACAAACTTATATCTGCATCTGCTATTTGTGATTACATGGTCTGATCAATGCTACTGGGGTTTCGACAATTACATACGGTTCATCAACTTGTATTGAAATGGTACCTATTATTTTATAAGATACTTAGTGATGCACATTCTCAGTTGCATCAGTCAGGAAGGAATTGTTATCCATGTTAAAGCTAATTTGGCCAAAGCTTTAAGTGGATTTTTGTGTCTTCCTCTAGAACCAATAGGATAAACTAACGGTTATTTACTTTTTCAACAGGTTGAAATCAATAGACTTGTGTGTATATATAACATTTCCATATGTTCTTTTTTAGGTGTCCATTCATTTGAGCTGCAATTCTACAAAAGGGTCAGATTCTCTTAATTGGTCAATCAGCAATATCTTCATAAATCCCAATAAACTCACATTAAAAACCCATAGGAAAAGACAATACTGTATCTGAAGGCAAGTCAGTCTCATCTGATTTTTAATTACATCTTATTCCTATGCATAAATCAATCAAATGTGTTTAAATAATCAAAACTTACACTGTATGCTGTACAGGACAGATAAATAATTAGAATCATTATAAAAGATATAATAAATACCTCTACTCTACAATATCTACACGGCTTCTGCAATGTTTTACAGCTGAATAAGAGGCAACAGTTATGTTAAAATACTATCAATATATCTTACACAATAATCTCATTTGTACCACTGTTTAGTTGCATGCAGGTTGATAAGCCCTATATATGTGTCTCAGTAAGAAAAAGAGGCTATTTTAAGTTCCTGAAATATTTTGTCAAGAAATGCTATTGTATGTTAGTGCACCAATTAAGACAACATTTTATGGGTGACAACTAAATGTACCTATCACTTTAAAAAGAGAATAAATACAAACAACTGATGTCAAAATGACCACAAGAGACCACTTCCATATGTTTGATTTTAAAGGGTATGAAAAGTTTGAATAAAACATTATTTATATTTAACATGTATACATGTAGAAAGCCAACCTAAAAATTAAAATCTAAAAATGTTTTTTGGATCAGTAGTACTTGCCTCTTGTTTAAACAACCTGGCTCGCACAGCCCTTCTATGTACATGCTTTTCCTGTATAGTGCTGATAAACCCAGCCCCCTGAATGACATCACTCACTATTTAGAGAGCACGTTCTTGTGTGGAATCCCTTTCCCCACTCCTAAGCTAAAAAGCCTGTTCCTAACCCTGAGCGTGTGCAGATGAGAGTTGTCCGACAGCTTCTGTGGTCAGCTGTGGAGAGAGGAAGTCAGGGAAAGGAGAGGGTGTGGCTACATACAGTAGGGAACTGTATGTAGCCATAACCCCAGAGAGCAGTCACAGAAGGATATTGAACCTTGCTGAATTAAGAGGTGAGTCAGGAGTTTCTCAATGACTATATTGCTTGAAAATAGGTAAGTGGGGCTTTCTTTACAGACAGGGTTTACCTACCCATTTACAGCAACGTTTTGCACCCCACAGCAATTACATAATGATAGTAATGTTTCTTAGTGATTGTCATTTGTGATGATGGATTTTGTGATGCTGGATTTGGGAAAAGGAGAGTCCAAATTTCTAAATCTTGTTTATGTTTTTTCTGACCAAAGTGTTTTGCAATGCGCTGCAGAGTCGTTAACATATGATCATTTTATGATGCTCCTGTAGTGATTATTGCTGCATGCATAATTTATCATCTCAAAACACAAAGCATCATTAAAAAGAAAAGTGGGAAGCAGCAAACTGCAAATGAAAATACAAAAGCCTCAGTTCAGCAGAAGATTTATGAAATATTTAACCAGGGGTGACTTATTATTTCATTATAAAAGTCTTTGGAAAAAGCCAAAACTTGCTTTTACTTTTCTCAGATAATAACTTCCACTGAAAAAAGTAGATTGACTGTAATCATGGGTATTCCATGGCAGCAGAATTTAAATTCATGTATTTGAATAGCTGCTTTGACAAACCAAATGGGAATTTTTTATTTTTTTTTTGGTGTTACTGGTCATCTTAATGACTCTCCAGTTTATTTTTAAATGGGGGATTCTCTTTTTGCAGTAGTAAGAGCTTCATCTCTTCCCATCACTCTTGACTGACAAATAATTGGTTTAAGAAGAGCATTCCACCCTGTAATGTCAGTTTGAGGTTACCAGCAACAATGCCTTAACTTTGCCTTTAACAAACCATACAACATAAGACATGTCCAAACATCCATATTTCACTCCTCATTATCAACACATCAGAGAAAACAGGTATGGATAAAACCCCAATTTCCCAGCCCACAATAGAAGAACATGTATAGCTCAATGATTCTATTTATCTACTTCTGGTTTGGTAACTTTCCCCTCACCCCTAATCCCTTTCTCTTTGTATTTTAGTGACACAATATTTCAATGTCAATTGCTCTTTGTCCATTGAGAGTGAAATTTACTAAAGTTGAAAATGATTTTTTTCGCCCTATTTCACTACAAAAATGGTCGAAAATTACGTTTTTGACCTTCCACCCCTCCTCTTTGCACATTTTGTCTAGTGTGGTGTTATATGGTATTAGGTATTTAAATTGTTTGTATAGTTTTACCAGTCATGAGTAAGCACTATTGCAGTGTGAAACGCGTAGGCGGTTTTTTGTTTTTATAATGTTTTAATAGTACCTATGTGATAACAATAAAGACACATTTTTAATTCTACCTGTGGAGTGCCGGAGGATCTTTGTTTGGTGTTATATGGTGTCTAATCAGAACTGCATGTTGTTACATACTGGGATAACATAAGTCAAGGACGGCTTCCTTATGTACACGCTACCTTTAAAGGAACATTTTAGGCACCAACAGTTATTTTCCAGTCTATTTGGCACTGTTAAATAAAAGCTAAATAAATGCTTTTTGTCATACAAATTATTTATTTATTTCTACCCTTTACAATTTAGCGCCAGTTTGGTACTGAAGCTCCTCCCCTCTCCTCCCTCTTCCTGTTCAGCAGTTCAGTTTGGAATGTTGAGTTAAGGAATTGAGTGACAGGCTGGATAATGCTAAATAACCAATCAGAACCTTTAAGCTGTCATCCACCTTTTTTTTTAAATTAACCCAGCACAAGCAATTGTTAAAGAAAGGGCTGAAATATTGACTTTATTTTTATATGGATTTGGTCTCTCTCTCTCTCATGCCCAGTATCAGTGCTTGCTACTGACAGCATACACCATTAGCTGTATTGTAACTGCCTATGGTAATTCATTAACTATTAATTTTGACCTTCCTGAGATGCCGTTGTGTCAGTGACACAAGAATCCAACCAGGAAGTAAACACATAAGGAGTTGTGTACTGCTACACAGATGGAACAATTCATTCCTTATCTCACATAAAAGACTGACTAAGTATATGAGAAAAAAAATGTATTATGCATTTACAGCACACATTACTTTTTATTAATCAGACTGGATTGTTCTTTTAAGGATTCGCTTACTGCATTTTTGTTATTTCGTTTCAGTTTGGGTATGCATTAGAGAAGGAAGATCTGCACAATTAAAAAGCTGTCATATATATATATTGCATCAAGATGAGAAAGGAGCTAACTTTTTTTAAATAATCTAACATATTGTTTCCTCATAATACTACTGTACATGCCCTAAAGATATTGTAGCCTTGTAGGAACTTAAAAGAAAACACAGTTATTAGAAAACATACACAGTTGTGCTATGTGGCATATTTAGAATTAGCCAAACGCCAAATCCCTTTCCAAATACATTTAACGTAACTGCCAAGGAATACAATTTGGTAGCTTGGTCAATATGTATAAATTCAAGTATGTCTGGAAAGAATGTTCTGTCCTACACTTGCTTAAATTGTTACAGATGCATTAGACTGTATACCACCAGACAGTTTCTAGTTTGACAGGGTATAAGTCTTTGCTGAAAAATATGAAATGAACTAGGAAATAAATGAACCCCCCCTAAACCTAGTAAATAGAACAAAGAAAAACAGATAAATCAGCTCTGTCTTTTTGAATGTCTGTCTTAGATGAGGGAGGCTCAGGAAAAGGCTTTAATAGCATTAGCGAATAACAGCTGCTGCCCTGGGTTAAAAATTAATTAAAGGATATTGGTATAAGATGATTTTATAAACTAACCTTCAGATTTTCAATCCCTGAAAGGACATCATGATTCTTCTTTAAATCTGATTCATACTCTGAAATGGAAATAGAAAAAAATGCAGATTGCAATCATTAAGCAATAGACATCGAACTGCTGTGAACTACATCTCCCAGCATCCTATTAGTACAATTTATTTCGGTTTCATAGCGGCTTCATGGCCACAGGCTTGACACTTTAGCTCTACATAAAAGCTGCAGTTTCAACAATACTGTTTAGAGTTTTATCAACGTGGGAACATGTAATTTCTCTAGTCTTGTATTCCTTTTAAACATACTTACCACCATTCACATGTAAGCAGCTCTAATAGCCAGTAGAGAGAGAGGAAAGGGGGTAGAGGAGGAGGAAGGGTGAAAGGAAGGGAATTGTGAAATGTTGTAAAAGTCCAAGTAGCAGATTTTTTGCAAGGGCTTAAATGGGGGATAATAAATAAGAGAAAAGAGTCAAATATGTCTCTGAGGCAGTGAGTGCGTGATGTGGAGGTGAGAATGACATTGACAGTTGTGATGGAGATGTCAGAGTAGATGCTAGCAGAAGATGTAGGGATCTAGGGAAGACATCCAGGAAAGTACAGATGCAAGGAAGTTAGTGATAGTAGAGAAGTACTAGAAAGTACAGAAGTAGAGAGGGCTGTGAAGGAAATATGGATTTAAATACAACCAACAGGTTACTGAAATACAAATGGCCCCTACAGTCAGAGGAATGAAGGAGGCATATTCAGTGAAGGAAACACTGAATGAATGTCTGGAAAGGTAAAAAGAATGCAGAGAAACAGTGAGTGGTAAACTGTATCAAAAGCTGTCTATGAGTGAGATTAAAAGATGTAGGGCGAAATTTATTAACGGCGAAGCGTTCGCCTGATAGTAAATTCTGATCGCGCGATAGTAAATCGATCGCATTTACGATCGCGCGGTGGTAAATCGACCGGGTTTACCATCGCGCAATGGTAAATCGAGCGATTTTACCATCGGGCGGGGTAAATCATGGGTATTTACCATCGGGCGGGGTAAATCATGGGTATTTACCATCGGGCGATGGTAAATACCGAGCGTGCGGTAAATAAATTTCGCCCGTAGAGTATGCCTACTAGAATATGCCTAAAATAGGTAAAGATGTTTCCAGACAAGAATACAGAGAACTTCAGACAGCTCAACTAGAGTACTTTTAGGGGAAAACCCTTGTATTATTAACAGAAAACCATGACATTTTGTGTAACACAGCTCATAGCATTCCAACCACATTAGGCTGACCAGATTATTTCAGCAGCATACATACACCTCTATGGGATCCAGGGAAAATTCTGCACATCCCTCCCCCCCACACAAACTAGCATTTTGCCAAAAATTGACAGATACATTTGTCTATGTTTATTATTTCATCCTTCAAAAAATGTAGATGTTTCAAGGGACATTCACCCATGTTTAAAAGGCAAGCATGTGACTACTCCATATTTATAGATAATGTGTATTTAAACAAGCACTCTGTGGGCACTTAGGCATGCAAAAACACAGACATTTTTAAGAATGCCTAAAATATAATAGGGATAAAGCATGAAATATTACACATACACTCACACACTGAGGTGTTTTCACATAGTGTATGGGTCTCCTACATTCATTGTTATCATGGGCATCTGGAGTGCCATCCCTGGAAAAATGTCATGCCTCATGGTCACCAACCCCCCCATACTGCTAACAGCAGCTTTCTGCCCCAAAGTAGCACTGCAGTGGTACATATCTCCCAGTGCACTCCTCCAATCTGCTGGCATCTCTATAAACCTGCCATGTCAACCATCCTGTAACATCACATTATGGTGTACTCTGGAACGGCACCAAACCCCCTTAAAGAAAATTCTGTGGAAGCCCATGAAAGTTATATGCATTGTTTTGGACTGCTATGATTGAATTGGTTATTACCTGGAGGAGACAGCACTACAATTATACATTTTTACATAGAGGGTATGTAAAGACTATTTTCTTTTGTGTATTTTTCAGGAAATGACCTGTTTGAAACAGCTGGATCTGCACTGGGTCCTTTCCCTCCATGAGTCCAGCAGTAGCTGCCTTCCCTGCCCATATGTTGTAAATTTCACTGGATCCTTCCTTAAGAAGGGGCGTTTAACCCTCTGAATAAATATGCATAAAATATATGTGCATGCTTTGTTATTCATGCTTGTAACTAAAATAGTTTATAAATATTGTATACATTTTGTAAAACCAATGAACTGAAACACTTCTATTTCACAGTTTATCATCAACTGTGTTGCTAAGAATGTTCAGTGCCCCTGCAGCTGATTGTATATATTATAAAGATAATTTTGAATTATAACTAAAAGTTTATACAAAGTTAACTTCAGCGTTTATATAAATATATTATGAAACTTAATCATAATGGGGTTGTGTCCCTTTAATCAGGGATCCTTATACAATATGGAAGCTGCATGCTTGTATTGAATGCTGTTCTGCAAGATGGTGTTTTTATTATTGTTTATAATTAAAAGGAGAGATCTGGACAGTATTACAATGAACAAGAGTCACAGTTTAGTCTATAACATATGTACAACCTATATAATGAAAGTAAAATCTTTTTAGAAGAGTTTTGGGTTTATTTACAAACTTTAAATCACATTCACAATAACAAGTATAAAGAAGACAATTCTGGGTTAAAGAGCTGCATCTTGGCTAAGGAACCCAGTTTAAATTCCAGGGAGGAGGAGGAACATATTTTGGCATACTGTTTGCTTAGAAATGTATGATCAAACTTGGCATATGTAGGTTATTCACAGCGGTCAGGCTAAATGATCTGTCCAAGGAAATCTGTCTTTAATTTGTTTCATAAACACATGCACACCAACAATTTGTAAAAACACTGACTGGTCTGTGCTAGAAAAGCCTTCCAAAAAATGAGCACTTCTCCATCATGTGATGTATAACTGGAAGGTAATACATCAGCTGCAATGTTACAGGTATGCATGTATTTATTAGTAAGAAAAGCAGCCTATTACATTCCACAATTAGTTGATGTGACTAGAAGTAAATGTTAAAATTTTTACAGATTTTTAATTCATAGATGTGTATACAATTCATTGGAAGTTATAATATAATAACTTATTTAAAATGTACCTGTCACCTCAAAACTCTTAATACTAATTTACGTTGTACTAATTAAATAAATGTTTTGTAAATACATATGTATTTTAAAAAGATGTACCTTTAAACAGCCTGCCTTTTCTTTCCCGAGTCGGGTGGGCAGGGCTATATGATTGACACTATGGGCTAATTCAGGAAAGAGCAAAGTTACCTTGCGATGCTTCTCATCAGTTCGCCGAGACGGGTACGCGCTCCCTGGTCTCCTGCAAGCAGAGATCAGCGAACTCTTTAAAAGTACTTCGGAGAGGCGAGGCTACTCGAGTGGTCGCAATGTAAGCCGAAGTACCTTTAAAGTGTTCGCTGATCACTGTTTGCAGGAGACCAGGGAGCACATACCCTTTTCAGCGAACTGATGAGAAGCATCGCAAGGTAACTTCGCTCTTTCCTGAATTACCCCCTATAGCTCCTCCAATCAGATCTCTGCTAGATCAATGATTTAACTGATCTGTTTGGAGGAGCTATAATGTCAATCATCATTTAGCCCCGCCCACCCGACACTCAGGAAAGAAAAGTCAGGCGGACAGGGAAGATGACAGAGAGAAACGCTGTATAAAGGTACATTTTTAAAAATACTTATATATTTACAAAAACATATTTTATTAACCTAAATTAGTATTAGTTTTGAGGTGACAGGTGCACTTTAACCATAAATGATCTAAACATCAGTTTAACTATTATTTTGTGATGTGGGGTATTTAACACACATCTCTTTAGCTTCTTTTAAACTACAGTTCCCACCATCCTCAGGTAGTCTGGGTTTTCCTGCACTACTTGTATTAAAAGAGACCTGATCAGCTGGAATTTCATGGGCACATATAAAAATATAGCAGCAATCCAATATGGTGCAGTTTTATATCCATGAAAGGGTGATTTTTTTTTTCTTCATTATTTTAACTTAAATTTTATTTAAAAAAAAATTAGTTAAAAAAGTATTATCTTTTTTTTCTATAATCTCAGCAAAATCTATATTTTCTCAAAAGCCTAATATCCATCCATGTTACTTCGACTATTTCCATTTGTAATAGTTTTATGTTTGCTTCACAGTCTCATTCAGCAGATGCCGCTAGACTACCTCTGCATATAATAAAGATAGATGACTAGGCCATTTTTTACACTTCCATTTAATATCAACTAATATCCAGACTGACCACAAAGGTTGGAACCTATTTAAAAAAAAGCAGCTCAGATAAGTGAACACACGCAACTCCTTTGCTGTAATTATAATTACATGGCCACTGAATATTAAAACCATCCCCATACCTTGCGAACATCCCCTAAATACAACCTCACATACCTGTTTGTACATCAGAGCCCCCCCTAAGATGATAAGATTCCTCACAGCCACAGTTACTGCTACCCTTATACTTCCACTACTGTTCCCAAAAACTAGATTGTCCTCACTTTTAGGCTTTTCTGTGCCTACTGAACATTAGTATTTATCAGTACTGACAACTAATGTATTAACAACATGCCGGATCTCCAAACCTGCATCGCTAGAGGTTTATGGACGCTTCCACTAATGCTAAATGCATTCCAAGTACAGGTTATAACAGGTCTGTTCTTCTGTTCTTATTCAAAGGGCTCATTAACATGATGGCTTCCTGCTGCATCCCACATGGGAATGTTTGCACATGACCACAAGGTAAGCAGACACATAAACAACTGTCTGAGATATCAAAGGTATAAAAAAAATACCTAATATATGTAGTGTTTATTTTTTTTCCTTAAAATGGTGCAAACATATAACTCTTCCTTTTAACAGTGCTTTATTAGCAGATTTGAATTTTACTGTGAGTAGGAGCTTTCATACTGGTGCTTATATTACGGAAAAATATAATATAAACCCCATATCGCTGCCAAGCACCAACCTCAGATCTGCATAGTATAC
>WMED01008184.1:0-17098 GCA_019650415.1 Pipa parva | reverse complement strand
ACACACACACACAGAGTCACTCACTCACACACACACACACACAGAGTCACTCACTCACTCACTCGGATCCAGCCAAGCACCCCTGCCAGTGGGTACCTGGTTGCCCTGACTTGCAGGTAATGTGTAGGTCACCCTTGCCTGGTGTACTCGGCGCTGCACTGATCTCCCTTCCAGTCCTCAATCGCATAGAGAAGCCGCTGCTATAGTCGCGCAGGAGTCGCAGACGCGAGCGATTATATCTCAGGTCGTTGCATTGAAGAGGATCAGTCTCCTTATTGCCCATATATATGGTGCCCTGGCATCCAGCGGGCAGGAGTCAGTGCCAGGGATCAGTCACCCAGTCAGCGGGCAGTGCCAGGGATCAGTCACCCAGTCAGCGGGCAGTGCCAGGGATCTGTCACCCAGTCAGCGGGCAGTGCCAGGGATCTGTCACCCAGTCAGAGGGCAGTGCCAGGGATATGTCACCCAGTCAGAGGGCAGTGCCAGGGATCTGTCACCCAGTCAGCCCATGTCCCACACACTTTACTTACTTTTGTTTTCTTCATAAGGAAACGATGCAGTGATCCCCCCCAGGCAGCCAGTGTAGCGACCCCTTAACCGCTGCGGAGCCCCGGCATAGTGCGGATAATCCGTGCATTGGAGTTTCCGCTGGAGATAATCACAGCAGCCTCTCCCCGTGCTCCCGGCTCCGGTACACTCCGGGCCAGGCTGGACATAGCACTCAGCTCCTCACTCACTCAGCTCTCCTGTCACTCAGCTCTCCTGTCACTCAGCTCTCCTGTCACTCAGCTCTCCTGTCACTCAGCTCTCTCACTCAGTGTACTGAGAGCCTGAGCAGCGCTGCTGCCGCTTATATAGCACAAGCCTGGCTGCAACCGAGCCACACCCATCTCCCCGCCTAGCTGCAGCCGAGCCACGCCCACCCCCAGCCGAGCCACGCCCACATCCCCAGCCTGACTGCAGCCGAGCCACGCCCACCCCCAGCCTGGCCGCAGCTAGGGGCAAGTCACGCCCACATCTAGGGACAAGCCACGCCCACCTCCTCTTCTGACTTGTTAGTTAACACATTCAAATCCTGACTCTCACTTTGCAATGAGCAGTTGTATGTAGTAGGGACTAGTCTAGTGCAAACACATAGGTTTCATGCATGGTCATGTTTTAGACTTATTATCATTATTTAAGGAAAGACATTTTTTTTATTTTTTTTTTTTTTCCATATGATTAAGAAATCATAACCATGGGCTCTGCAGGGGCCACAGCAGGTTCACTATAGTAATAAGGTAAAATGACAATACGTTTCGAGGTTGGATCTTTGGACAATTGCAAAGACTTTGCTTTGGACACTGCCACAGGCCTGTGACCCCCCGCCCCAGCCCCTGCTCAAGCCCCTTGACCCATACCCTGCCCCCCCCAAGTCACCCCTGGATTATGAAATGTTTTTAGAATGAATGTATAGGTGAAAATGGTTTTGATATGAATGTCTTAAAACATGTATTGTTTTTATATATTTTATGTTATAATAAAGTATATTTTCAATAAAAAAAAGCTCCCATGGGCATGGGGGAGGGGGTGGGGGAATGTCACAGTTCACAAATTCCTCACCCCAGAGGGGTGTATCTGGAGTAGTCTTAGCCTCCCATTGCACTCCTCTGTCCTGCTCAATATGTCTAATGGATGACTGCTGCCATCCACAATTTGGAAGTGTTCACCATTATGCTGCGTCATTAGGGCCCCCTGAGTGTTTGGGACTAGTCACAGCTGCTACCCACTTTGCTACACCTCTGCTTACTGCATGTTTGCAGCCAGGAATAGAGACATTTCTATAACAATAATTTACATTTCAAGTTGCTCTGTTCTCCTTATACAGCCTTGATATGCAGAGATAGAACCTCCAACACGGTAACAAATGGAACTTCTGCAGAGGAGCAGCCACTTTTGGAGGCTGAGTAAGCCGGTTATTCATCTAGGACAGGGATGCCCAACCTACGGCCCACGGGCCATATCTGGCCTGTGACGTGGTGCTATTCAGCCCTCAAAGCTTCTGCTCACAGTGCAGGAAATCGGCAACAGTTGGGAGGACCTGGTCAGTTTATTAGTGAACAGGATGTCAGTTCAGTAATACGCTGTGTGCAGTATCTCACAACTGGGTAGAATGCTTCACCGCATTAAGATGCTCACTTCTGGGTTCGTTATGTGTTGGTACATTATGCGTTCCATGAGTCAGCTGTTGATTTATATGGCCCTCAGGCCGAAAAAGGTTGGTCATCACTGGCTTAGGAAAACCCTGGCTTCAAGCATTCTGGTGCCCTAAGATCTGCAACGGCTTCCTTGGGTCTTCTGGGCACTAGCTTTTTAGCAATAACCAATGCAGTGGTTTGGGAGTAAGCAATGCAACTGGGAAGTTTGTAGTGTAACAGAAATATGTGAAACATGCATGGGTTTTGTCAGATTGTGGGGATGCCCAGCAGTGGACTGGATGGGTGGGGAAAAGTGTTTGCTGCCAGGTGGGTCCGCTCTGTCCTGGGCCTGATGAACTCACTGCCACTGAGGCCCACCAGAAGATCCTCCAGTGGTCCAGTTTGACCCTGCGGATGACGATGATTTCTCAAGCAGTGGCACTGCAGACAAATAGCAAATTCAAAAATAACTCAATGAAACAAGCAAAAATAGAAAGATATCTTGGCATATAACAGGCAAAAGCAAAGATCACGGTGATAAAAATAGGCTGTTAGCTTCCTTTAATTGATTTGACTTTTTTATTTTCAGTCTATAGGAAAAGGGCAAACAACATGAGGCGCAGCGCATAATACTCTCATGTAAAAAAAAAAAATTATGGCTTAATGAAAGCCGATGATACTTACCTAGTTCCGGACACACAAGCGTATGATGCACATACGCTGGGTCCGGAATTCTGTGTGTCGCATTTTGGCCAGCGTATATACGCCATGCCCAAAATGCGACACACAGGAAGTGATGTGAACGCCAAAGGAGTGTTCACACTGTCGCTGGTAAGTACAATGCTCGGCGTATTTTTATTTTTATTCTTCACATGAGTGTATAATGCGCTGCGCATCATATGCTCGTGTGAACCTAGCCTAAGAGTCTGTAACATGAATGTGTCAGACTTCGATTTATGAACCTTTGCTCCACAGAAGCCAATTTGTCACAGCTGGAATAATCTTCTTTAAAGGGACATTGTCGTCCTGTAATTACCCCCACATTTTACTTTGATTGTTTGCTACTTATTTCTATTTAGCATAGAAGGTTTCTATTCTGTTAATTAAAAGATTCAAAGACAAGTGTAATGATTTACTTCTTTATCTTCACCTAGCCTTCCTTTTCTTTCCTGTTCTTCTGCTGAAACTATTCAAGGCTCTTCAGCCAGTAGGTCATAGTAGGAGAAGTAGGTCGTAGTAGGAGAAGTAGATCGTAGTAGGAGAAGTAGATTGTAGGAGGAGAAATAGGTCGTAGTAGGAGAAGTAGGACGTAGTAGGAGAAGTAGGTCATAGTTGGAGTAGTAGGAGAAGTAGGTTGTAGTAGGAGAAGTAGGACGTAGTAGGAGAAGTAGGTCGTAGTTGGAGTAGTAGGAGAAGTAGGTCGTAGTAGAAAAAGTAGGACGTAGTAGGATAAGTAGGTCGTAGTTGGAGTAGTAGGTGAAGTAGGTCGTAGTAGGAGAAGTAGGTTGTAGTAAGAGAAGTAGGTCGAATTAGGTGAAGTAGGTTGAAGTAGGTTGTAGTAGGAGAAGTAGGTTGTAGTAGGAGAAGTTGGTTGTAGTAGGTGTTAGAGGAGTTTCTGGGCAGCTTTTGCACTGGGGACCATACCGGCATTATTTTGTCACTGGATACCTTTTTCTCCCACCATAATCAAACGTGGCTCACCTTAATTTTAACATCTCTCACCTTCTCTCATTTGTTTTTTAGAAAAAAGTTCATTTGCATTGTGCAAGCCTTTAATTAAAAAAAATAAGGGTGATTCCTTCCAAGGTTTTGCCACTCCAAACCAAACAATACATGCAAATAAAAAAAAAGTTTCAGTTTATTGTGTGGACAAAATACAAAGTTTATTACTACATTTCAGCGGCTGTGCCCCTTCCTCAGTCAACTCATTCTTATCCTCCCATTTTAATTTCTTCCTCATCATTAATCCTACTCATCCCCTCTCACATATCACATACTCCTGTCACCAACTATAATCCTGCTTCCCAGTGTGTGACAGCCGGGGACAGTTGCTGTTGCAGAGGTCAGTGTAAAATGTCCCTTAAGATTTTATTCAGATTTATGACGGTTTTTTTTAAGATGATTCTCAGTTGAAGCCAAAATGAATGAGTGTATTGACCACAACAAAAGTGATGAACGCTGTCACAAAAGGCGAGTTCTCTTGGATGCGTCACTCACGTATTTCCCAGGCATTAAACTGTGACAAAACACTGTCAAACTGTTTTGCTGTTTATCGCTCATTATTTATATTTTTGTCATATTTTGTCACCTGCATTCTATATAAAATGTAACAAAATGTTAGGTGTATCCTTGGCCTTAAAGTGCACCTGTCACCTCAAAACTCAAATACTACGTTTTTTACAAAACATTTTTGTATATATATAGGTATTTAAAAAATGTACCTCTGTCATCTTCCCTGTCAGCCTGACTTTTCTTTCCTGAATCGGTTTGGGCGGGGCTAAATGATGATTGACTTTATAGCTCCTCCAATCAGAGGAGGAGCAGCACAGTGGGGGAGGGGGATGTTGTAGGGGCAGTCTGGCCCTCTAAAGCCATTCCTACTTCTCATGCAGCCTCATGGGAAAATTAATTGCCCACCCCTGCTATACAGGAACAAGACTGTTGCACAAGGAAAACTAGTAGCGTTATACAGTATTAACGCAGCAAGTCATGTCTCTTCAACCTTTTTGAAGTCCATATTCATGTTAATATGGTCAATATTACTTTTCGGTCTCTTTGTATAAATAAATGAGAGCAAAGATCGTACAAACTGGTAGGATACCACATATTATCAACAACACCAACAAGTTTGGAGTAAAACATGAGCCTTTCATTACTTTATTAATATTTATTTGGTATCTATTCCTTGTTTTTTTATTGACCTTCCAGGCAATCAATTCTTGATTTATGCTGGAGCAGAATATTTGCAAATCAATTTAATAAGCAGGTGCGACATTTTAATGTATTTTTATAAATGCTGCCACTTCCCCTTTAGAATAAAGGGTACCCATGCTGCTGCATTACAAATATACTGTATATACTACTATATTAGAAAACTCACAACCACTTATCTACAAATAAAATGCATTAATGTTACATCCACCAATATAATATACAGTGTGTAGCAAATGGCCTCTGAAGAGAATGGAATGTACATAATCAAATCAACCACTGATAAGATTAGTCTGCAGCTGAACTTCTCATAGAATGCCAGGGAAGATCCATACACCAACTAATCTTCAAATCATACTACCATAACCCACGCCTCTGTGGAGTCCTTAGGTGTTCTTAGTAATCTTATCTTACCTATTTTCAAAGTTGACACCTTTGAATCAATTACAAAGGCCTACGTGACCTTATAAAGAAATGTCACTATTAGAAGCGGGCTAAAGACTGAGGGGGTTATTCACTAAATTCCAAATTGTTGCGTATAGGTGCGAATTTGGCAGATAAAGACAGTTGCAATAGGCTGCTACTGTCGCAGTTGCATCTAATGAGACTATTGTCGCAGTCGCGACTTCATTATGGGAAAATTGTCACAATCTTAATTTTAAAAAATTGTCGTAACTTTACAATGGGGAAATTGTAGCGGATTTACTATGTTTGCAAATTCGACAGTCAAATTCGCATCTTAATGAATAACCCCCTGATTTTCTACCCAGCCTTTAATTAACAAAATCCCAAAACATACTCCGCAAAATGTTTCTGATGGCATCTAAAGGGAAATTATACTAGCAGGGATAATGTCTGACACTGGGCAAAAAGGAATCTTTATATTTATTTTCATCTGCAGAAGTACAGGGGAGTGAATAAAATGATTAAAGGGATAAAAATGAAACCATTTCTTTTGGGGCAGTGCTACCGTTTGCCACTTACCCTAGTACAGCCTTCATTCCACCACCTCCTGGTGTTGCTTGCATAGTCGTGCCCACCCGCTTAATGACCCTCTACATACCATGCAAAAGTAAATTTGGAGAATTCTCAACCTGTAGATTAGAAACAGCCATGAGAATGAAACACAATCTAATTAGGGGTGTATTTGTATAAACATTTGTACAGCTCTGTCTGCTGTACAGCTGAGCTCTCCTGCCCACAATCTCATGTGATCAGCAGGAAGTTGAATCACTGCTGGGGAGAGGAATGTTGCAGTTTTCAGCTCTGTAGCAGACAGAGCCAGGCCACAGAGGAGGAAGGTAGGGACAGGCAAAAGGATGGGGGTCAGCACAAAGATAGCACCCTCCCTCCTTCCTACCCTCTGCAGCACAATGTAGGAAGGGTACAGTGGGGGCATCACAGTGTGGGAAGGATGCAGTGGGGGCAGCACAGTGTGAGAGGGGGATTGTGAAGGCAGCACAGTGTGGGAAGGATGCAGTGGGGCAGAACAGTGTGGAGAGGGGGATTGTGGGGGAAGCACAGTGTGGGAAGGATGCAGTGGGGTCAGCACAGTATGGGGAATGGGGGATGTTGTGGGGCAGGTAGCTCGGGGAAAGGGGGAAAAGAAAGTATCATGAAACCTTGGCCCGGTAATGGTGCTGTATATTAACTACTCCATTCCTCTTTATAGATTGAGATTATACCTTCTGCTGACTGCACACTTTCACCTTCTCTATTTAAATTCAACTGTGCCCATATGGTCAGGGCAATTACAAGGCTTCTTATTCTTTATTCAGCGTGGGGGTTCATATGCTGTATGGGAAAGTTTCACAATTTAACCTGGAGAAAACCAACATCTCTTTCTCTATTAGTGACCTACAACTTCCTAAGGATTATTATGTGGCATAATCTCCTCTTTGATTTTCTTTTTCTGCAGACATTTTTTTTCATTATTAATTTTTTTTCAACTTTGCCAAAGATCAAAGATTTGTCTAGGTACCTTTCCAAGTTTTGTCCATGGTGACAACATTTTCACTGTAATTTTGCCACATAGTTGTCCCAAAAGAAAGCGGCACGGGCTATTCATTCAGTTATTTTCCCTGACGGTAAAGAATATGTTTATTCTTATGACACGTTAGTTTAAATGAATGAAAATAGTGAACAGGCCTGTATGAGCAGTATTGTATTAAAATGATTAGCATGATCTGACTAGAGCGATAAAAGTAAATGAGTCAATGATTAAGCACCTTTGTTTCAACCTCTGATTTATAATCCACTGTCTGTAATAAACGTCAGCAAAATCACTTATGGAATGATTTCAAACACTTCCCGTCCAAACTCTGTCAATTTTTCTTTCTTTTTTAAGACAAACTCAGCTACAGTGCGTACAGATCGACCTCTATACAGTTTATGTTAACAAAAGCTGCACCAGGTCTACTTTGGAGCTTAACCACAAGTTGGCACTTTTCATTGTAACTGGGAATTGATCAATAACTGAGCTACTATTCACTCCGTTAAATGAATGCAAAAATTTTTTCATGTGATTTTTAAAAATATATTTTCCAAATAATCAGAATTGAACAAGTGGTGAAACCCAGCTATTAGGCACTAAACACAAACTAGAAATGAGTAAACATGATCAGCGGGTTTCAAAACTCATATCAGTATCACACACAGCACTGTAGGAGACTTTCCTGTGCATAGAGGAAGGTAGCACCAGTGTTGGACAGGCTCATTATTATACCGACAAACCTTCTGGTGTGCACAGGCCTCAGTGGGCTCTCCTGCAATTTTCATGCTTCACCACCGTGACATATTTCTGATGGTAGTGTTAAGGAGGTAGGGGGTTTACAGACAAAGAGAGGTAGGATACAAGAAAACCATCAGGGCAGTGGCACTGAACTTTTGTTTACTGGTGGGCCCTTGATCTGATGTTTCTTGGTGGGTCCCAGCACTCCATTCAGACACTGGACCCCAGCCTTGTTGATGATATTTTTTAAACCAGTTGTGGCTTTATTGCAAAACCTTTTTAATTAAGTCTTTCAAATGGATTACACGTCTACTATTTGTAAAACAAAATAGGAGTAAAAAGTAATAACCAAACTGTCACCAGCGGCTCTTGCCATCGCTCAAACCGCGGCAATCACAGTGTGGCTCCTGCACAGTGCTTGCCTGTGCACACGAGTTGCATCAGCCTGGCTCTTGTGTGTCAGCCAGCAGTGTGCACACTGCCAGCTCGCTCTTCTGACACTGCACTAACAAGCATGTTGGGAGCGCTCCTGTTGCGCTTAGTATGGTGGGAGATTTAAATTCTGTTTGCTTGGGCACTCTGTGCCTGAGTTTCAAGATTTTTACAGGCTCTATATAGTGTTCTCTGTTAACTGAACCTACCTTTTGTTATTTTCAGTTGCTGTTTCCTGATCTGTCCCTGCATTCTAGTTACTAGTCATACCCTCTCTGTCGACCAGCCATCACTTACAGGGGGTGTACTCAGGGGTCCCTCGCCACTAAGACCAGTATCTCCTTGCCAGGGTTTAAAGGTGAAGACCAGGGGTGTCTTAGACTCCGCGCCTCGCAGTGAACCTACATCAAACCCCACAGTGGTACAGAGGGTCCACACCCAGTCCATGACGCAAACTATACAAGTTTTTCCCATTTCTCTGAACTCCACATCGCAAACTGTTCTAATAGTAATCAAGAAAAACATGGCCACTTTACATTTAACAAGGCATTTTGCAATGTAACTAATCATTAATGCAAAATGGGCATTAAACCCTTGGGCACTGTTCTAAATTGCCTAATGAATGGACACCTTGAAACTGGAAAACAAGCAATAATTTGACACTTTTTATTGTTACTGAGAACTTTGTAACTAGAATGTAATGAACTGCACAATAACTGAACAGTACTAATGAAATTGGACTAGATTACTCTGAACTTTAATTTGTTTCTTTCACTGTAACTGAGACCCAAGACAATGAACTGTATACATTGCATTGCATTCTGTGAGACTGGATGTACCCCAGAATAAAGTAATGCAGCATTATGGGGTGGGGGGGGGGGGAACCATGGGAAGTAGAATAGTTACATGAATAAAATATGAGACAGCAGAAAAAAGTAGAGGCAAGTAGTTTGGGTCACTGAAGGAGATAGAAGAGGTAAGGGATGAAAATGGAAGATGAGAACAGGATAGAAGAAAGCAGTGCCATAGCAATTATAGCCAAATAAAAAACAATAGTTATAAATTATCTAGAAATAATTAGTGAATACAGGGATATAGAGAGTAGGGCAAGAGGGAAAGAGGATTGATTTTACTAGGTGGGCCATTAGTATACAGTTTGGGCAATGCACAGCTACAATTCAACACTAACTTGCTAAAAACTGTATATAAAACAATGCAGTATCAATCTACTTATAGCAGTTTTTTCTTTACTTGTTTGGCATATTGCTTTGAAAGGGATTAGGAATATTCTTATAAGAGGTGAAGATAATCTTCAGTGAGGTAAACGTGCAACAAGAAATTCCTGAAAGTTTACTCCGCATAGAGTTTTTCACTGGATAGTATGTCAATGCAGGTAATTATTACTGGTTCTGGTGAGTTCTAGATCCAGCACAAGGCAAAATTCACCTTATTCATCAGTCCCCAATTCTACAAATTATACCATCCCAGCAGCACCCTATCCCAATCACATTATGGTAGCACCTTAGGCAGTTGTCTTTTTTTGCCTAACCATAGAATCTTCCCTTCTAGAATGAATAAGACCAATGCTCCAATGTGTAAACAACGTTTGCTGCTAGTCACAGGGGTAATGGCTGAAGATTATCAATGCTACTGAAATCCAGTCTGGCATTATGCAAGTCACAGCATTAATTCTTAAAGTGCTTGAGCGGGAACCTCTAGCAACCCTTCTAGAATGATGGAGTCTGGATGACTCGTAGCTGGGTTGTCTTTTATATATTAATTTCTATATATTTTACCAAGTAATCAGGTGTTTGATGGAATATACAGCACAATGTATTGGCTTAAATAATTCACTTCCAGTAACAAGATCTCTTGCTATTCCCTGCTCTTCGTTTAATTATGTATTCCAAGGATTTCCTCCTTCCTTGTGCACCAGTCTTCTTCTCCTAAAATGCTTATCCATCAAGCTTACAAGGCCACACTGTAAACTGATACCTTTAAACATTTTTACACAATCAACTGAATTCTTGCAGCTCATTAATATTACTGCACTTTTCCCTTGTCTATATTATAACTGTATTGTTGGATTGTATAGTGCTGCGTAACCTTGTGGTGCTTTATAAATAAAAATATACAAACATATGTAAGTCTTCCTCCTATTTAGATTGTAAGCTCTGTGGGGCAGGGACCTCCATCATCTTGTTTCAGTCATGGCCTGACACTGGGGGGGGTTTATTCACTATAGTCTGAATTGTTGCGTAAAGGTGTGAATTCACCAGATAAAGACAGTCGCAATAGACTGCTCCTGCGGTATTGTCTTTATAATGAGAATATTGTCGCAGTCGCGACTTTACTATGGAAAATTGTCACAGTTCGCAACTTTTAAAAATTGTCACAGTCATGACTTTACAATGGGGAAATTGTCGTGGTCTCGGATTTGCTATGGGATTCCGCTGTTTGAGAATTCGACAGTTGAATTCACACAATAGAGAATCACCCCTAATTAGTATTTTCTTGATTATATGCTTGTAATTTACTTCACTTATTATTATGCACTTCCCTTGTCTGTATTATAACCGTATTGTTGGATTGTACAGCGCTGCGTAACCTTGTGGTGCTTTAGAAATAAAATATGCACAGATATACATACTACATAAGGGTGACAAGTAGGTCAGGCTGCAGAATCAGCCAGTAATCTCTTTCCTGCTCTTCGCCATTGTTAAAGTAAGACACTGTTTTATTGCAATTCAAACATTCCAAAGATCATATTTAACTTTACTGACACTAAAGCTGTCTTTTCATGGTCGTCTTTTTTTTTTTACTTAAAAGAACCGATTTGGATAATTTAATGAACAGATTTGATTTATAAAAGCTTAAACTCAAGCAGTACACATGACATGTTATAAATGTAATATGTGCCTAGAAGCTCTTATTGTTCCACGTTAGTAATTGTTATTTATTGTTCTAATAAGTGACAGATTTATAAAGGAGTCTTGCTTGCTTTTGACATTTTAAATGAATGTTGATGCATTCCACTGCATTTCTTACTTTTTAATGTTGTCTTTAATTTGAAATCATTTAGCATTTTGATTGTGTGTTAGTTACTTTATTCCACATCTGTTACCAGCTTGTGACAAAAATAAAAATGTATATTTTTTTTTGCCAGATCTGAGATGAAAGTTTTGAGGGGTTGTTCCAGCGGTTCTCAACCTTTTGTGAGTCGCAACCTCTGGCGCTGGTGACGTTTTCGGCTGACGTCACCCCGCAGAAACCCTTATAAGGAGGGTCCTGCGCCGCTTCTGGGTGCCGCAGCGGTTCTCGACCCCTGTTGGTCGGTCGTGCGACCCCCGCCGGGGTCGCGACCTACAGGTTGACAACTGCTGGGTTATTCACTATAGTCTGAATTGTTGCGTATAGGTACAAATTCGCCAGATAAAGACAGTCGCAATAGGCTGCTACTGTCGCAATCGCGTCTTTATAATGAGAAAATTGTCGCAGTCGTGACTTTATTATGGTGAAAATTGTCACAATGTTAACTTTAAAAAATTGTCGCGACTTTACAATGGCGAAATTGTCGTGGATTTGCTATGGGAATCCGCTGTTTGAGAATTCGGCAGTCGAATTCACACCTTAGTGAATTGATGTTTAAATGAACCCTTTTTAAAGTTCTTTTCAGTAAAATTTATAGTACAACACAGGTATGTTTGTCCTCATAATAACAGTCTGGCTTTCAAAATCTTACCGTAAATTCATCAGCAAAATCCATGTTTGCACAAAAAAGTGTGATGTGTTTCCCCTTTATAAGTAAGACTCCAAGCGGGATATTTGCGAAGACCCTTTCAACCTTTTCCATTAGTTTTCACCCTGTTTTTTGCTGTCAGTTTTCATTTCCCTGTAAGTTCTTGATTCCCCTGATTTATAACGTATCAAAAATTTTTCCCCATCAAAATAAACTGTTATAGATTTATTGAAAGCATGAACTAAAACTGACTGACGTGCAGACTCTGAAGTATTATATGTAAAAATAAGAGGCACATCTATCAAAAAGTGAATTTTCATGGCAAAATGAACATGCAACAATCCGCAGGTATTTGTAAAAAGTTAGTTGTACATATTTACTATTTAGTTTATTGGTGCAAATCGTTGTGTAGTACTTCCTGTGAATAGATAAGCAGCGGTGGTGAATAGTTCAGTGGCCCAAGGTTGTGAATTCATAATAAATTGGCGCAGAGAAATGATGTCATCTTCACATTGATCTATTTGTATATTCATGACAACATACTGGCAAATTGGCATGAATTAGCAGAAGAAATGGCAACGTTACTATTTTGTTGTGATTTGAAGGGGGTAATTCATCAAGCAGCGAAGTGAGCTACGATGAATAAATATCCCCCTCGTATTAATGTATAACAATGTATATCTGATGTTTAGAAAATACAGAAGGAAATGTACTCAAATTTCATTAGAATCAGTGGTTTCTATTTTCCCACTTAGAATCATTCATTCTTCTTTGTATTGCCAAGACTAGTATATTTTCCAGCGTGTAAACACACACACACACACACACACACACACACACATCTACATATAATGATAATTTTAAAACTTTATTGTTCTGTCATTATGGTATTGATCTTTGGATATTCAGTTGACTCTGCACATAAAGTTAAGGACGTTAATCTGTCCACTGAGTCAATCTTTCCTCTACAAGATATATATCCTTTTTGTGGGTACGGTATATGAAAATGAGTATAGTTTGAATGGCAAGATTGATTTCATAGCATCATCAGACTTGTTCACATTTCAGCAATACATCCCTAGGGGGAAACTTAGCATTAGCAACAGGAACACTCATGCTCTTACCAAACGTTTTCCTCCCCGACCAGCGAGACCCAAGATCCTCCAAAAATATGAATAAAATATGAACGATCTCAACTTTAAGAAAAGGAAATCATCGTGTTATAGTCCCAGTAATGTATCTGTCATAGCTAAATGTTATCTACGCCTGCTTCAACATTCCAAGTGGTATTTAGCAGGACACAATTTAAATGCTCATTTTAGTGAAATTATAATAAATAGGTGTACTGCCTCAGTCATGAAGACATGTCCCCTTAAGCAAAATAACCACGTTTATAGATTTATGCCTGTCAAGTGCATTATAATTATAGAAATATGCTTTTTCAATGGAGCCTTCACATAAAACTTCAGGCATATGACACTTAATATGTTTTTGTTTTTTTTTACATTTCTTTTATCCTGATCAAAATAAGTGACATTTGCAACACCAAATCTATTTAAGCATACGTAGTTCCATCAATACTTTGTGGCCGTTACCGGATAATTATTCTATCAATAGATATTAGGTTATCCATCATAAGCTTGGTGGGAGTTGGTAGAGCCATTTTAATGTACTACTTCTTTAATCCTTTCAAAAATAGAAAGAGGCTGGAATGTGTAGAACAGTAAAAATGGCACCGTGTTCTGATAATGGTCTCTACATACTGTATCTATCTAGAAAAAAACAAACAATGCTTTGGCAGAAAGACCTGCAAATCGCAGGGTATTAAAAGATCTAATTTCCATCTACGATAGCTGCCCTTTAAATAAAATACAGTCATATTTGCTTTATTAAAAGGAACAGGAGGAGGGAAATATTACAGTTCCCCGCTAAAATAAATTGCAGCAAAATGATTTCAACAGAGGATTATTTGTAGACATGAAGATGTCTTTACTTTGAAGAGCTTGGGTGAACACACCAATGGAATCTTAAATTCTCCAGGTGTTACTGATCAATACAGAATAGTGTGCAGCATTTCTAATAACCATAAGAGGAAATGTATGTATGTATTCATTTATATAATATAAATGTCCAAATCATCAAGCTGATCACTTATATTTTTTAAAAAAATTCACGATAAATGATTATGCTGATGCAGTTGTTTACATTTCTGCACTAATGTATTTGTAAGTAGAAATATATTTTATAGATAAAATATATTTATATATAAGGAGGGTCTGGTTCAGCCATCTTTCTAAAGTCTCTATCAGATTAGCAAAATTTTTCCATTGCAATTATCTGACTCCAGAGGCCCAACAACTGCATATCTTAAAAAGTCATATTGCATCTTGTGTTTAATGCAATTTTACTTTGATTATAATGCAATTAGTAGGGTTCAGTTTTACAGGAAGTGAAGTCAAATCTACATGCTTAAAGATCTCATGCAATACAATATCATAGGGATTTAATTTGATTCCATAGGTGTCAGCTGACTAGCAGGATTGTATCAATGCGCTCATGTAGAAAGTAATATGTAACTGGTAAACTCAGTTTTTTGTTTCATGTCGAAAATATTTAGGGATTATTCACTAAAGTCCAAATTGTTGCATATAGGTACGAATTCGCCAGATACAGATAGTTGCAATAGGCTGCTACTGTCACAGTTGTGTTTTTATAATGAGAATATTGTCACAATCGCGACTTTATTATGGGAAAATTGTCACAATCTTAACATTAAAATTGTTGCGACTTTACAATGGGGAGGATTTGCTATGGGAATCCGCTGTTTGAGAATTCGACAGTCGAATTTGCACCTTAGTGAATAACTCCCTTAGTGATTTAACAGACTTCAGCATGTGAATAGTAGTACAAAGTCAGACTTACTAGTCTGAAAGAGACATTCAGGTCCACTACAATGCTGTTTTATCTATTGGTTCCCAAACAGAAACTATTATTTTTCTTTTATCTCCTAGATCTTAAAGTTCATATTTATTTCAGTGCAAAAATCTGTTGTCTGCAGTTTCATCGCTCACTTTTTTCCAAAGCATGTACAAATCAGCTTAAAAAAATAAAATAGAACATATTTTATCAGTTTTCTATGCAACGACACAATTATTTGCTTCATTTAAAGTAGTTTTGACAGTTTACTAGCATTTCAGTCTCACTTTATGGCTGAGATACAATCTCGGTAACAAAAAAATCAGTTACAGATGTAATGTTACAAATGAACTTGTCTAAAACCCTTATTTAAATCACTGTAGCCCTGGTAGTTCTTGTATATTAAATATTGTAAGTAATGAAGCAATATATTTTAGAGACAAAAACACTTATCTAAAATGCAATACTCTAAAAATATCATGTACACACACACGCACATATATATACAGGGGTTAGACAAAAAAACTGAAACACCTGTCATTTTAGTGTGGGAGTTTTCATGGCTAAATTGGACCAGCCTGGTGGCCAATCTTGCATGCCCAGAGTGAAGCATGGTGGTGGATTAGTGATGGTTTGGGTTGTCATATCATGGCATTCCCTTGGCCCAATACTTGTGCTAAATGGGTACGTCACTGCCAAGGACTACTGAACCATTCTGGAGGACCATGTGCATCCAATGGTTCAGCATGACAATGCACCAATACACACAGCAAGACTGGTGAAAGATTGGTTTTATGAACATGAAAGTGAAGTTGAATATCTCCCGTGGCTGCACAGTCACCAGATCTAAATATTATTCAGCCACTTTGGGGTGTTTTGAAGGAGCGAGTCAGGAAAGGTTTTCCTCCACCAACATCATGTAGTGACCTGGCCAGTGATTGTGGTCTAAAACCAGGTGTTTCAGTTTTTTTTTTGTCTAACCCCTGTATATATATATATATATATATATATATATATATATATATATATATATATGTTAGGGTAGAGAGGTCGTGTTAATCCACAGATGCTAAAAAATGAGTATTGCAGTATTTGTTATTACCTTTTTTATTGAACTAACAGTCTTTTTAAATAAACAAATTTTTGAGAGGTTTATTCTCTTTCCTTCATCAAGTTTCAGCAATACTAATGACCAATGCCTTTGCATGTGTTGGTATACAGAATCTGCTAAATACAATATTATGGACATGATAAAAGCTTATTAGAACACAGTATAGTCAAGTAAGGCAGCGCTTGCACTGACATTATTCTTGTATCTCTCTAAATGTACACTGGAATTATTGTGCTGACTTTCAAACTCACAAATGCTTTCCTCTCTTTTAATCACACTAAGCATTATACATTTTTTATATCTGTTCAATTTTTTTTCATTTCCTCTGAAGGTTTAGCGTCAGCACATCTTTCTGCCTAATGTAATCAAAATGCAGACATACAAGTTGATGTATTATCTGCCATGCAAACAATATAAATCCATCGGCAGGAGCTCAAATCATACTAATGTTCCAAAAAGTCACATTTCAAGCTCAACACAAATACATTCACTTATTGGTTGAGACTCACGAAAGGAAAAACAAACCTCTTGAAGGCTTCTTCAGTTGAAATGACTGTCCAATTAAATATGGTATAACCAAGTTTTGAAATACTTATTTTGTATATATAATCAGTGGCAGATGCTGAGGAAGAGGGGAAGCTCAATTTCAGCCGACATCATAAACAAACACAAGCAGCTACAAAAAAACACCCAACCAGAAATAGAAGCTCAATTTGTCACTTTTAACAAAGAAAATGCCTCTAAGAGGATTAGGAAAGTCTCAACTCAGAACAGAATGAAAATTAAAAAATGCTCCCACAGATGTTTACACCAAAAGATCGCTGATTCGCTCATTTTGCTGTCAATCAAAAAGGAATTCAGCCTTAGACAGATCATCCAATTATCATGCAGAAGCTGAGCGTCCAGGCCAGCCAAAGCCAGCCCACGGCCCCATAGACCCCCAGAGATGCTGGGCATCCGATGGGTGGGACAAAACCCAGCATTTATCCAATGACTTGTCCCATTTTGCTGCACTTTTTGCTTCGCTATTGAACTCTGTGGACACTCAGCGTCCACACTGT
>WMED01008183.1:0-17101 GCA_019650415.1 Pipa parva | reverse complement strand
CATTGTATCTGGGTATAAGTAGGAGGGAGGCTGTGCATTGTATCTGAGTATAAGTAGGAGTGATGCTGCGCATTGTATCTGGGTATGAGTAGGAGGGAGGCTGTGCATTGTATCTGGGTATGAGTAGGAGGGAAGCTGTACGTTGTATCTGGGTATAAGTAGGAGTGATGCTGCGCATTGTATCTGAGTATAAGTAGGAGGGAGGCTGTGCATTGTATCTGGGTATAAGTAGGATGGGAAGCTGCGCGTTGTATCTGGGTATAAGTAGGAGTGATGCTGTACGTTGTATCTGGGTATAAGTAGCCCCCTGGGTATTTGGGCCCAGTCGCAGCTGCAACTGCTGCAACCCCTGGATTCGCCACCCTACCAATGACTATCTTTAACTGATACTACCACAAAATGATGTAAAGGTTGCAATTCTATGTATCCTGCTAATGCTTAGTTAGAGCAATATATGCAACATTGTTGCTGCCTAGGTGAGCATGTATTAATTCTATTTATTTCTGTCATGACTCACATAAGTCATGTCTACAATGTCAATGTTCTATTGATTTTGTCCTTGCAGCTTCCTAGCCGCTCTGATCTCTGGACTGGTTGCTAAGCTGGATACAGACACCTGTGTGCGGATGGGGCTCCTGGCTGCCCGCCTCTCACTCTGCTCTCAAGGCCCCATATCTCCTATCATTTCCCCTTCCAAGATTAATTCTCAGCAGGTGGAATCAGTGGACTGGCCAGCGCCCAGACAATGGAACATTAGCCTATCTAACGGAAAGTCATTGCTAACTGGAAGCCATAAATAGAACTCATAAGACACAAAACACTTGGTTTCCATTGGTCCTCATGGTTTGCTGAGCTGGCGGGGATGCCAGCCCTATACCCTTCTACTTTACTGTGTAGTTCTTGAAAAAGAAATAGATTTTCATTAATCATTAAAGTACACCTGTCATCTCAAAATTAATACTAATGTAGGTTGAACTAATGAATTAAACATTTTTGTAAATATATATGTATTTTTAAAAATGTACTTTTCAACAGCGTTTCTCTCTGTCATCTTCCAAATCAGCCTGCCTTTTCTTTCCTGAGTGTCAGGTGGATGGGGCTAAATAATGATTGACATTATAGCTCCTCCAATCAGATCCCTTAAATCACGATCTAGCAGGGACCTGATTGGAGGAGCTATAATGTCAGTCATCATCACCAGACCTGGGAAACAAAAGGCAGACTGACAGGGAAGATGACAGAGAGAAATGTTGTTTAAATTTACATTTTTTAAATACATAAATATTTACAAAACATTTATTTAATTAGTACAACCTAAATTAGTATTTGTTTTGAAGTGACAGGTGCACTTTAAGTACATTTATTGAATTTGCAAGGCAAGATGTTGCAGGTGCTGTCTTGCTCCAGAATTTCATTCAAGGTCCACTTGACTCCTAACTTAGTTAATATCGTGCATTGCATAGTTAGAGATGTAGGTTAGAATGGGTAGCCCAATATGTCACTAGAGTGGCATAAGACCCAGGATAGACCCAGTTTTGGTATGGGTAGTCCACTTACAGGTCTTCAGTGGTAAGATGGGGATAGTTTCCTGAAGGGAACCCAAAACCTTGTCTATCAGTCATTAGCACCCAAACTCAGGATCCAAGTGTAAGTGACTTGGGTGTTGACCTGTGCATATAGAACATATGTTGACTGATGCATTTGATTAAGGGTATGGGATGAATGTGCCCCTGAGCATTCCCTATAATATAAGCCATATAATTTGTTTTATGTAATGTCAGACTGACCCACCAGGAAATCTCCTCAACCATCATGGCATACACATGAGGGCAGTTTAAGGTATAGAGGGGCTTTGGAGAGATAAAAGAGGACGATACAAATCAATATAAGGACTGAAGAGATGATTGAAGAGACAATAAGAAAATCATTTGTTCTTCTTTCCCAGAGGGCCCCTGATCTCTTGTTTCCCGGTGGGCCCCTGATCTCTTTTTTCCCCGGTGGGCCCCTGATCTCTTTTTTCCCCGGTGAGCCCATGATCTATTGTTTCCTGGTGGGTCTCCAATCTTTTATTTCCTGGTAGGCCCCTGGTCTGTTGTTTCCTGGTGGGTCCTTGATCTCTTGTTTCCTGGTAGGCCCCTGTTCTATTGTTTACTGTTGAGCCCCAGAATTCCAATCCAACACTAATTTTAAAAGAGAACTAAAGTGGTTGTTAGACTAGGGGTGATTCTGCAGGTAATATACTAATATACTTACCAATGTTATTCTTTCTTCTAATGCTGTCTCTTGTTTCTTGGATTATTGATCTTCTTTTCTACTGCTTCAAACTTCATGATCCCTTTTCTGGTTCACGCCTCCTCATCAACATCACTGATGTGAGCCGATGTTGAAGCAGATTATTTTACTGCTTTATGTGCTTGCTCACATCAGCAATGTAGAAGAAGAAGCAGGGGGTGAAGGGGATTGCAGTGCTGTAACTAATGAAAATAAAAATCGATAATCCAAGCAGTAGAAGGCAGCACTGTAAGAAAGAATGGCACCGGTAAGTATATTTAGCATATGACCTGCAGAATCATCCTTAGTCTAACGAACACTTTAGTTCTTTTTTAGGTGAAGTTTCTAGGGATTTTCTTGGTTGAACAGTTTGTTTATGCAACAGTGATTTAAGATATAAGCGAACACAAAGCTATGAAATCTGGACTTCACTTTTAAAGATTTTATTTTTAACATTGCTGTTTAATAACTGCTATTTGACTATGGAAAGAAATAAAACTGTTGCTGTCTAACTTTAGTGCTGGTTCTTTGGAATAATAAATGAAATGCCTCTTTAAAATTGATCAGATAATTCTGGCAAAAAATAAAAAAGTCTAATTCATTTCTGATTTTGGAGTCAGTTTTATAGGTATAGTTAATTATTTTTTTCATCAGGGTTAAACCTGTGTCTAAAATAGAGAGCGAAATGCTTCTTAAAAAAGAAAGATTCCTAATCCCACCTAGTGTACTCTGTTTGTATCATGTTCTGTTTCATGAAATACAATTTTACTTCTGTTGCATATTGGAAGAAATTAGTGATCTAATGCCAACATGTGCTTTAACCTAAGGGAATAGTAAGGTTGACTTATGAATAATAAACCTGGTAGGTACGGGTCAGTTGAAGGCTCAACAACCAGCCAGGAGATATAGAGTGCTATGCTGTGTCCACACATGGTGAGTTAAAGGACTTCTAGAGCTCTAGGGTAAGCCAACCTTGAGAACTCTGTGTATGAGCTGCATCTAATGCCCCTTTCTGAAACACTATATGAAGAGTCTCTGGACTTCTCAGTGCCAGGAGGATGTGAGGGATGGGTATATCAGATCATTGCTTGGCTTCCAACTAATAACCCTGCAGCTTATTTAATCAAGAACTGTAGCAAAGTGATGGAAGATGGTGATACGGTACTTACCTGCTCAACACCATTGTTTGTTATTCTAACGATTTTCAAAGGGATGTGAACCAGATGTGAATTTCTATTACATTATGAATGGAAAATGAAATAGCTTCTCTAAATCTTTAAATACATGCAGCATATCCATGTCAGATTACTTGTTCCATTTTAGCGGATAGTTAAGATTTGCTCTTCACTGCCATGCAATACTTCAGGAATGTGGCGTTAAAAGTAACAATTTCCACTGTAATTACCAGTAAGTTGCTATTAGCTGGTAATTAGATTCAGATTGAATCAACAGATGTCCTCTTTTTTTTTTTTTTGTGGTTTTGACATCATGTGTTGATAACCCAGGCAGGTGTTGCAGAGGTGGTCAGAATTTATTCTTTAGTTGTAAGATGTATCGGAAAATAATAGTGTGTTGGTGCTTTTAAGAGTGATGTCAGTATGGAAGGAGATTTTCCATTTCAGCAACAAATTCACAGGTGTGTTGTAGGGGATGGCTGGAATTCCAATGTTATTGACAGGTAAGGGTGGAGGCGCTGAATTCACAGCATATTTAAAGCATACAGATGGGCAATAAAGAAGAAAATCCATCAACAACGATAAAGAAAGGAAAAGTGGAGACCTTCACTAATAAAGACCAAAGGAGATCAGATGAAGTTCTTGTCTTTTGCGTGGGTTGTCATTGTTATGTTCCAGCTTAGTCCATCATTGCTTGGAGCGGTGAAGATTGAGGGTAGAAAACCACCCATGAAAAGCTCACAGCTGTTCCTTAAAACATCTGGATCCCGATTTCTTGTTACTGGAAGTCAGATCGGTTCCGGTGACAGGACATTGACTCTTCAATCTAGGATCACACCAGACAGCAAAAAGAAAAATGGGGTCCTAACAGGATCTCGGAACTTGCTGAGCATCAGGAGTTCAAAGTTTGACCATCCGCTGAAGGGATATGGAGAATTCAACACAGACACGGTAAGGTATTAGAGCATTTAAATGACCCAGTTGTCGTGGCAGAAAAATAGTGGAATGTGAGTTTGGCTTTACAAAGTAATCATTTTTTAAACACACTCAGGGTAATTCATCAATAGGGGTAAACTTCACAGAGCTCTAGTAACATATAGCAGTCAATCAGATTTTGTCTTTCTTTTTTCTTGCTTCCTTATACCTGCTGATGTATTTGACTACAAAAGATACTGCTTTTAGATATCAACATACTGTATAAAGAGAAGAAACTATTGGCACTGGTGTACATAAATTATCAATCTAAATGTAATCAGACTTAAAAAATCATATATGGGGCTTTCCAATGTTGGAGGACCCTTGTTGACCTCCATTTTGGCTTAATGGACAAACCAGCCCTGGTTGATGGATGAAGATATACAAACTCCTGCATATCTGTAAGCAACCGGGTCCCAGCGCAATACTTTTTCCTGGAGATGTTGGGCATGTGGAAGAGAAAGCTGGGTGGAACCTTTGATGTTAACTAATTAGTTATGTCCCAATTGTGGCGTTCATCATGTGTCTGATTAGTTCTGATATAAACATTTTTATATGATTTGTGAGAACTGGGATATTAATTTTTTTTTAATTACAATATAAAATAAAAATATTGAGTCCTTATAGTAGCTTAAAAACCATATTCAGTTTTCCCAACTATAATAATGTCTCCTGTTTGAGTGATCCAAATTTAATCTGGTCGGTTAAGAATGAATAGCTAACCTTTGCACAATTTTTATTTTTCATAGAACTCCTGTGATGGGATCTTTGTACGTTCCTGTAATAAGCCTTCAGATTGTGATGGTTGCCTTGGTCTGTTCAGCTGCCAGATTTCACAGGGAAAATGCACTCTAAAAGGCGTCTCCAGGAGGACAGGTATAAGAATGTGATGAAGAAAGTCATTTCCCAAGACTGATTAATCAAACATCAGTTTGTACTGTCCAAAATACAAAAGCAAAAATATGTGATACAGCGCAAACCAAATATACAAATAAATGTCAAAACAAATAAAATAAAAGTTCAAAAGTGAATGTCCAGAAACACATGCAGCTTTCTCAATAAGGCTTTTTCTTACTCCTCTTCAAACAAGAAATAAATGACTCTGTGGGAGAAAGCGCAGAAAAAGTTCGCACAATAGTGCATTACCAATGCACTATTGTGCAAACTTTTTCTGCGCTTTCTCCCACAGAGTCATTTATTTGTACTGTCCAAAAGTTTTCACTTAAAAATGCACAGGCACCTACTTTCCCTTCCACTTTACTGAATTAGCAGGGGTAAAGTACAGATTGATTTGTTACAGGGGATCCTCTGATTTACATTGATGCAACCTACCTACCAACAAAATTCTCACCAATCTCCCAGAAATTGAACGTATCAGTCAGAAATATTTTACATAGTTTTGTTTTGTTTTTTACCACCTAATATCGTCTCTTTATTCTTGGTTTGCGGTTCATGCTCAGATCTACTTTAATGAAGGTCCACAATTTATGTTCTGGTATTTGCTCCTTAGCTTTTGTTTTAATGAACTTTTGCTGTGGTGCAATCAAGTTTGGTAGCTAAAGTTTTAATTGCAGCTTAGGTTTTTCCCTAATCAAGATTCGCAGCCTAGTTTTGATGTCTACTTTATGGTTTAATATAAGTTTGCGTGGTAGTTTCCAGTATTATTGATGTTTGTAATCCAGGGTGTGGATTTACAGAGGTTTATAGTTTGCATGTGACCTAGTCCTCCATGTCTTGCTTAGTCTTTAGCTTGTTCTAAAACGTCTACAAACAAGTCAAGATATTTATTTACTTTGTAATATCAGTAGCAAAAAAAGTAATTTTGGTTTAAAAAAGACACATGCCTATTAAGTCTGCTCCCTCATCATACAAATTCCACACAGTGTATGTCAACATCCCTCTTTCAATGTCATTGTCTAACCTTTCTTAAACGCGTTGATGGTCCAAAGACCATGCTAATACTAAGATAAGATATTTAAGGATTCATGGGTTAAGTCCATGAGGCCCACTTTGTATAAATTAAATGTTTCTAGACATTTGCAATCCAAATTTTGGATTATCCTTTGGTTAACTTTCTGAAATAAAATGGAACCATGGAGGTCTTGGTTGCTTAACTGAATATGCTAGGGAAAAGTAGGAAAGTAAGCATGCATTCTCAATCTCTCTTTTAATCAGCGTATTCGGAACTCACATAATTTTCCCTCTGAGCCTTACTTTACCATGTTATCACTTGCTCATTTTTGGCTTTAGCTAATTTGATTTTTTTTTCTAAGTTCTAAATGCCTGTTTAATCACAATGACTTACAAATCTTCAAAATTGGAGTATTGGTTTATACACCAACATTGAGTCTCTCTATTCTTTCCCCAAGGGAGTTATTCAAACACAATATTAATATAGATTTAGAAGATACCAATTTTAGCTAAGGGGGGTTTTACCTGACAATAACAAAAATTAAAAAGAAGGAGCCCTTCAGTGCTTAGAGGCAGCTGGTTCTCGTAACCCTCTGGGTCAGAAACAAAACAGAAGGAAATCTGCAGAATAGGCTAGAAGAAGGAAAATTAAAGGAAAAAGTCAGAGGTCAAACTAAGTAAGAAACTGATAATTCCAGTTGTGGAATATAGGAGCTGGGTATGTTGGCCACAGCATTGCTTTAAAGGGGAACTATAGTCAGATTACATCTTTTTATATGCAGTACTATACCTTAGTGAGAAGCATTTCTCCCTAGTAGATGTTTCATGTGATGTAGAATTATTGATGAGGCATCACTGATAAACTCCCGCACCAGGAAATGTGTATGTGACGTGTACTGGCCAGTTTTCCATGAAAAGGTACCCTCCCCCCAGACATTTTTGCCCTACTTACTACTCAGTGCCTGTGCACAAGTCATCTTATCATCTGTAATCTCCTGTATTCCAACTTAATTTATGTGGCCAAAAGGTCCGCACACTGCTTAGCCAATAGCAGTCAGGCAGCTTTTTCTTTTCATGCAGAACAGAAAGGAGAGGGAGAGGAAAATGTCAGCTCTCAGGAAAACTAATTAAGGGAAGCAAAGTGCAAGTATTATTTCTTCCCTAAACTTTTTTTTCCAACTATTTCTGTCAGCAATTAGCTTAGTATAAAGGAGTTTTATGTGTATGTGTGAAGTTATATCAGCACTATAGTGCCCCTTTAGCGTTATCTTTAACCTGCTTACTTTAACTGTCTCTCAGCATGTAAAATCTCACATTTGTAGCTTGATAATGAATTTGAAAACTGACGAGATCTTTTGCAATTCTTGTTGATTTGCAGCTATGTTCCATGAGATGCTACAGGAAGTTCCAGAAGATGATATTGAGAGAAACTGAAAGGGACACCAAATAATTCTTTGCACAGCGAGAGGGCTGTGCTTTCTGGACAAACATAACTTGAAAAAAAACTGCATAAATAAAAAATGGAGCAGGGTTTCTGGTGCAATTCAAAGGTAGTGTTGCTACAATTTATTAAGTGCCATTACATGTTTCAGGCAGTGAGCCCTTTTTCAAATATGCAAAGAAACTATTTCACAAAGTATTTAAGACCCATTAAGCCCCACCTCTTAGTGCAAAACCAATTAAGTCCACAGTTGATGGAAGGACTGCCCCCTGGTTCAGAGCGTCCTTTCAAAATTAAAGTCCGCCAGAACAACATTGAATTACATCCTCTGATGATGCATTTGAAACAACTTCTCAACATTTAACCAGAGATTTACAGAAAGGGGTTATAAAAAGGAGAACTTACTAGATGCTTATAACAATGCTAAAAAGCTACTTTTTTTGCAATGCTCCATTTTTTATTTCTGCAGTTTTGTTACATGGCTGGCAGGACAATGGACTCAGAGGGTGCTTATACAGCTTTTCTTTAGGTTGGTTAACTACATATTTTTTGTAATATCATGAAACAAAGCCTGTGGACATTGTGAATGGATTGGGTACTTGTCTTTTGAATTGTTTTCTGTCTCTATACACTACTTACTTCTGCTGTGCTAAAAAAGTCAGAAGCAGCAATAGAAATGTTCTGTAGAGTTATTTATACAGATACTAGATGAACTTCTTCTGAATGTGCTATGTAATATGACATACTGTAATAAATGAAAGAAAGAATTTAACATAATAAAATATTACTAGGAAACAAATGTTCAGTCAATATATGTCATCACTGTTGGTTAGTTACAACAGGGGTCCCCAACCTTTGCTGGATTGGGGACTGGTTTTCCGGTTCCTTCGATTCAGCAAAGGTACTGTATGCCGGATCAGTGGGAGGGTGGGCAGAACAATATGTGCTGCCAGCCCCATGATGGTGATGCGCTTTCTGTACATATCACCAAAAGGCGGCCTGGTGCCAAGGGGACCATGGACTGGATTACAAAACAAAGTAACAAATAACAAGCCAAGTTACCAGTAAAAATCTATTTATGTTGCAAGTGACTCGAAGCATCATGCCCAATAACAGTAACACCAGTGCAAACAGGGGAATTGACTTATTTACAGCTATTACAGATAGAAAAGGACCTTGTTAAGTAAACTTTATGAATTAGTATTTTCTCATTTAGAAACAGCACTATTGTATAGTGTTACTTGTAATATAAACATAAAGATTGTCAATAAATTTTATTCCTATTTCTCACTTTAGTTTTCCTTTAACTGTTTTGTGTTCCTTTCATTTTGTAAAAATTATTTTGCTGCTTTTTAGCTGTACATTCTGCCTGTGTTACCGGCTGTGATTCTACTTGGGACTGTTATGACTGTAATCCCTGTGTCTCTGTCAGACTGGAGTGCTAGGGCCCACCAGGAAATAAGAGATCAGGGACCCACTGGGGAAATGAGATCGGGGGCCCACCAGGAAATAAGAGATCAGGGACCCACTGGGGAAATGAGATCGGGGGTCCACCAGGAAACAAGAGATCAGGTACCCTAAACCTGTAATCCACTTCCTCAGGAGGTCCTTTAAAATTTAAGATCTTAAACACAAGAGCATTTCTCTTCCCCTCCCAGTACTGTGTGATCCTTTACTCTGTACATACAGGTAGTCTAAATTTTTTTTTCTACCATGTGAATTGGTTGGTTAGCACGACACATATTTAGATCATTTACAAATATAAAGAAATCAAGGCATTCAACAAACCAAAATCTTGAGTGATTGTAAAATTTCTGGAGATATCCAGTCGTCTCTTATCCAGACAGCTGTGGTCGTAGGGGATTATATTTGCACAGGTCAAAGAAAATCCTTTGCACAATAAAATATACTGTAGGTGTCTTAGTTACGATTGTGCAATCTCTGAAGTGGTTGGGAGTTTAGTCCAAAGAGAACTGTGGAATGTTGAGAGAGTCATTTAATCTCCCAATTTGCTATTATAAATTGCAACAGACAGTTTATAGGCTAAACTGGATGGATTAATGTCTTTTTTCAGCCTTATAAACTATGTATGTTACTATGTAACAGACCTTTAATGCAAATCACATAGAAATGACTCTGAAATGAGCTTTTGTTTTACAATTAATCAATATTCACATGGACATTTAGGACACCACAGAGTAAATCAAACTCAACATGTAAAAGAGATAATATTTTTCTTATAATAAGACAGAATGAAAAAACAAATCGGCACGTACTATGTAATATACATTCCAAAAACTCTTACTCTTGGGGGGAAACCGTAAGCTGCACTTTCTTTAAGGGAATGTACTGGCAGATGGAAAAAGTAAGGGTTCTGGCATTTCTGGGAGATGCTTTTATATGTTGTTGCAGAGAGTATTCTGGAATAACACATGGGTTTTGTGAGATCTTCATCAACAGAATGTTATGTGATGTAACACTGCATGTGTAAAAATTACCACATTTAATTTCAAGAGGCAGGTCATGGTTATCTTATGTAGTGTATTGTATTCTTCAGAATTCTGAAACTAATTTTGCAGCAGTAAGGTAGTCGGCTCCTCCTTAACAGATAACATAATGTTTGGGTTGGTCAAATGCTGCCCGATACGTTCAGGTACAGTATTATAGTTTTCTGCTTCATATGCAGTTAGTGCAGAGATCTAATCTGTCTATCAGGGGATGCTGGGATTTATACTTCAACCAGGGAAGGTTTGTACCTAAAGTTTACCCAATGTTTCGTCTCACCTTAACTGCTGTGGAGGCAGTGGCCAAAGAAACCTTTAAGCTGTGGCTGGGTTGGAAGTAAGGCTGAGCAGCAGTTCTCTATGTCCCCAAGCAGTGAATTGTGGGTAGATTCACCAAAAGGGCCCCAAGATATGGGTGTGAAACTACTGCTATAGGGGTACGTGCAACTATTAGAAAAATCCACACTAGCACTTAAATTACTCAAGCAATGTGAAATTCAGTAGCGTAGTATCTGTTTATGTTGTAGCAGTCACAGTAAGATACCCTGTACTATTATATATGGAAGCAAACGCTGAAGGAACCTTGTTTATATACTAGATGCATGTTGGGTATCTTCACGGCATCCTGATGAGATGCACTACCGATTGGTATGTGCATGAGTAAACAATTTTTTTTTTTTCAATTTTTTTTCCAATTAAAATATATGTGTATAAAAATGGAGATGGTTATAGACCATTTCCTACCAATATTATATATTTAGGGTGAAGTGTACTAAAGTCGACTTTACTGAGAGAAATCTCATTTTGTTCTCTTGAGATTTAATTCAAGATCTCAATATAGTTTCTTGAAGAATCCCTGTAAAAGATAAAGAAAGTTCCCCCTCTACCAGAAAAGGGTAGTGATCCCTCCTAGGATATCAGCAAAGAATCTCAAAAGGAATAAAAGGGCTTTAGGGGATATCCTGTAAGACTGGAGGTGCCTGGACACTCTGGGGTGAAAAAGACCCAGGCATTGTCAGACCTCAGAACAGCAAGTTGAACCCTACGTTTATGTCCAGAGGTTGGAATGCCCTCAATGATGAGTGAGAGCAGCTCCTGGGTCCCATTGCGCACCAGAGGGGGTAACTATATATTGGATGTCTATCTATTCTAAATCTATCTAGAGCTCTGTTCTTAATGAGTTATGGTCCTTAATTCTGGGCCTGGGTGAAGGCTGGAAGTTAGCTATAGGCTCTCCATCACGCAGGGTGGAGAATACCCGCAGGCAGTCCAGAGTGACTGAGTTCCTGTGTCGGACCCTTTTTGAGAGACAAGTTACACCTCGCCAGGATTAAGGAAAATCTAGTATACTCAAGGGAGGTTAACTATACTCCAGAGTACCTTGTATGGAATTGGATCTGATCAGGTCTATCTACTGTACATAATTGTAAATAAATAGTTCCTATTGTGTGAAAGAATCTCTGGCGCCCTTTATTGGAAGCAAAAGGTACAGGCAATACTACTAATGTAAGCGGGGCGTACTCCCCTGAGGTGATTGAGTGAGCTGTGGGTGTGTTTCTCCGAATGGAGCCATGTAATAGCTAAAGAAGTTAAAAATAGCGTTACATATGTTTAATTAAACATAAATGCTTTTAACTTTTTCAAGTTGTCCGAACTTCCCCTTCAATCATTAAATTCCATATACACTCTCTTGGACAAAGAATATTATATTTACAAGAATATTTCTGTTTAGGAATACATAAGTCACAAAATAGTTTTGGACTTCATACTTAAAAAAGGAGTCAATGGACCTTTCTGAACCCTAAAACAATGAATTAAACTACAGAGAACTTATCGGTCCATAATTCAGCATTTACAAAATGAGTTATCGATGACACCGAATACAGTGACATACAAAGAAAAAAAAAATACAGAAAAGCAAAAGAATATAAAACCACAGGCTCAAATTTTATTAGAAATTATATTTATAGACATTTATATAGAAGTATGTTTTAATCCTTATACACAGCTTCCAGCAGGAGGCGCTGTCTAATCTGTTTATCTGGATAATAGAAGTCTGGAAAACATTAGTGGTTTTTGGAATATGTACATGACCCTTGTACTTGCCTCCACCAATATCACAGTACTTTTGTCGTCTCCGCCATATGCAGCCCAGCGCAGGTTTAGCCAGGCTAAAGAGCTCCCAACCCATAATCTATCACATAACTCTGGTGAGAACTTAAAGAAATACATTTACATTTTAGTATGATTTTTTTTAAAGACGTTTTTGCAGGTACATTTTCGGCAAGATAGAATATACAGGAACAACCCAGACCTTACTAGTTACAGTGAAAACATTGCTAATGATTAATTATTTCTTTATTAGACTTCTGCATTGGATTGGCTAGTCTCTAACGAACAAAAAATAAACAATTTATTATATCATTGGGTTATCAGAACGGAGGATGGGGAATCAAAATACATAGTTCCTAGTCCTCCGAAATTAAGGCCGTGCCTGGTGTTTTGTCATGGTTTACGGCAGTGATGCCCAACCTACGCCCCCGCGGCCCACAGCCGGAATTCTGAAATCCAAAATTTTGCATAAGTGTGAATTCACCAGCTAAAGACAGTCGTAATAGACTGTTACTGTCGCAGTAGCATCTTTATAATGAAAATATTGTTGTAGTCGTGACTTTGCTATGGAAAATTGTCGCAGCTGTTACTTTAAAATTTTTCACGGTCACGATTTTAAAAGTCGCAACTTGGAAGCAGCCTGTGACACACGTCGCATTTTTTATATGGCCCCCAGGCCAAAAGAGGTTGGGCATCACTGGTTTGCGAAAATACAAAATGTGAGTGTAAGAGCTGGCCCATTTAATACTATAGAGTGAGCTTTGTTGCAGCATAATTGTGGTTTGACACCAAATGTGGCCATTTCACAATAAAATACTTATGGGTCCTAATGGCATTATGGTTGTGATCATGTGTATCCTGGTCATAATTTATATTCTATTTAAAAAAAAAAGAGACCTTAACGCTCATTTATACTAAGGGTGATTCTTAAGGGGGTATGGGGTTTATTGGCTCCTGCTTTCTATAACAAACTGATTTCTTCTGCTCTGTGCACCACTGCGATCCTCTTCACTTCCTGCTTTTTTGTGTGATTTATGGATAATTGAGCAAGCGCGCAGTGGCAGAATTCTGATGTAACCCTGCTTCTGTGCTTGCTCAATTGTCCACAAATCACACAGGAAGCAGAAAGTGACGGGGTCGCAGCGGTGTGCACAGTAGAAGAAATCGGAATTTTACAGGTAGCAGGACGTAACGTTGGAACTTAAAACCCATATTGGTAAGGATTTCTCCCTCCCTTTAAGAATCAGCCCTCGATGAAACTAGCTTTAGTTCCCCTTTTAATCACTGCAGTGCTATATGCAGGAATACTTATCCCACGACTTGACTGTTACTGAACTACATCTCCCAGCATCAAACCAAGAGCTTGTGGGAATTCTGCCACTGTAGCTTCTGGTCTTCCACAGGTTGAAAAATAATCCCGCATTTAGACAGGGTAGGCTCATTGCAAATGTCCATTTGTTGCTGAACTACAAATCCCAACATGATAAGAAATGAACGAAAGTCCTCCGGAAATTGCAATTCCACATATTTCAATAAATTGTTTTTTTTCTTAACAAATAAAAAAAAAAAAAAAATTCAGCATAAATAGTACATCACAATTTTGTAGGTTAACCTTATGTGCCGAAGTCAACTCTAAAGAAAGATTACATCCAATCAGAGTAAGGAACAGAGTAAGTGGTCATTTCCATAGGTTTGGGCCTAAACAGCATATCTTTGGGTTCTAGAATCAGACTGTATAAGAAGTAGAACTGGACCAGACTCAGAACGATGGTGATGATACATAGGTCTTGTGTTTCTTTATCGATTTCTCAGACACTTTCTGGTTAGTCCTTATTTTCACCACATACAGTTCTTTAAAACTTCCCATTTTTACCCCCAGAGGTCATTAAAAAATACTTTTTATTTCTCTCCATCCCTCATTACGCGAACATAAATAGAAACAGTCTCGGGAACAGCTAAGAGCACTCTAATTTTGCATGTGATATTGAGCTTATAACTGTCCAGTGCACAATACATACACAAGTAGATCACAGCCTCGAAAAAAAAAGAAAAAGTTTCATTGGCAATGTGCAGGAAGGGCTTAGTAAAATGGCCACCGAGATCCCTAAGGATTCTGGGTACTTCAGTCCAACATTTTTCCTCCATGATTTTCTGTGCATAAACCTTTTAATTTTTAAAATCAAGATATCCGCCACAGAACACTAACGAGTTGGCCATCTCTAATTGGAGACCACTTGCTAATAGCTTACAGCAAATCCATGTTGCAATTTCTTCTCAAGTCCTATTTTTTGTTTCGAAAGAATTTGCTTCCTTAAAGAGAGAAAAAAAACAGAAATGGAGAGGTCATTAGAGAGGCTGCAGTATTAAAGCAAAGTGTATACATATATAAAGGAATGTATATATTCATATTAGCACTAGTAAAACAGCTCATGGATTTCATATGTACGTAAAGACTTGAAATCACGCTGTTTTACGCTTTGGAATTAGCATTTGTAAGATGCAAATAATGCTTTTTTAACACCACTTGATTACTCGGTGTGAAAAAAAGAAGTGGAAATTTGGCAGATCATTATTGCTTACATTTCTCTGCAAACATTCGAACCACACTGGTTGGAAATTGTCTATTCATACCAGACACTCTTAAGTTGGCAAATGTTAGACCATATCAGCCACTTTGTAGTTGGCAAGAATCTGATTTTATCAGCCACATTGCGGTTGGCAGTGCTCAAACCACTCAAGACGCAAGGGAGAATGGAAACCTACTACTAGCAAAGCAACCCAACACCCATGTAATTTTAGAGTTTGGAGATTATATCTTAAAGAGGACATTACAAGTTAAATTACATTGAGCATTATTCAATTACTCAATGCCAAGAAGCACTGCTAGACAACACCTAATCAATGTCCATGAAACCAACTGCAGTGGAAGACAAAGAGTCCATCTGCTCCCTTGGTAAACTATGTCTTAGTTCTCTCATTTAAAGGGTCAATAAAATGACTTTCTGCAATGTCATTGCATTAGAAAGGAAGACAGGTCCATTCTACTGTTGCTGATAATTAGGAATTGCCCTATATTAGATTGTCCTGACTGATACTATTGATTGTTAGAAGGCAAGCTGGATCTCAGTTTAATAAATACTGAGTAAATAGTAAAGTACTGATACCAAGGCAAGAATAGTAGGTAAGAGGAAAATCTTCTTTAAGGCAAAGTGGAAACTGCTTGTAATGTTTTAGGCATTGGGCAAGAATTGTGTTATGGAAGAATTTTAACCAATTTATATGTGCATAATAATATAGTTTCAGGTATTGGGATATATGTTTCATATGGAATCTGAAGGTGTAATTGTAACTATGCCTGTGGAGGATTTATACGTCCTGCCCAGTTGGTTAGTGAAGGAAGGAGCTTACACAGGTAGGTGGAGCTGAATCAGGGAAGTAGGAACCCTCCATTTCTAGATGGTGGACCAACTGGGTTCTCCAAGAAGTAAATTTCCCACAGGATCTATTGTACTTGTAATTAAACTCTACCTTTAATAGTTACACATGAAAGGAGAAACTATGAATCCACCTACACATTCTGGTTTAGACTAAGGCAGAGCTTTTCAGCCCAAATGTTAAAAAGATTCTAACAAGTGGGTACATACACCAGTATGGTTCCCATATCAAAATCATCAAGGGGCCCTCTCAACATTTTTTATGAAATCGCCTGTTTCCAAATTTTGAAGGGAGCTCGGGACCCTTTCCCACCAAGAACCCAGTAACAGTTGCCTTCTCTACATCAGGTATGTACTGTATAAAAGTTTCTTGTACGTACTGTTATGGAAGGACATGTGTTATGTCAGCCGTGATAGTTCTGTAGTAGACATCTTAGCTCTAGCTTCACCATCTCAAACTTTATGTTACCTTTAAGCCGTAGCTGTGACATTGTTTCTGGAACTCCAGGAAAACAAGATATCACAATATTTTATGATTTGTGTGAAGGTAGGTGGAGAAGAGGTGTCTGGCATATCTGAGCGATGGCCTTCTGAATACGTTCACAAATCTTAGAATAACATCGTTATGGCGAAAGTCATTAAAGTTGAAAAGCCTAATCTTGGCTTTTTGAATTTATCCCGTGAAATCTCAAGTTGATCCCGTGAGATTATCGCTCTAGTTTTTCAATGGAAAGGTAGCCATACTACTAATGTAAAATATGGCTACCTTTCCATTAAAAAACTCAATCGATAGACTTGTGGGATCAACTTGAGCTCTTGCGGGATAAACTCGAAAAGCCGAGATCAGTCTTCAACGTTAATAACTTTCACCCTCAGAGTTTAATTAACTGGATGTTATAGCCCATATATGTATTTAGATGTTTATAATACTTATCCAACTAATAACCAATAGTTTTAGACAATTACTGTATAATCCATCCCATGGGGGACTGTGCACCTTCTTTGTTCTAGGTTATGGATAAAGTATAAAAGTGTGTGCTGTCAATCAGTACATTTATTCCAAAGAGAAACTAGTGTGTGTGTACCTCTGTGTTTGATCTCACTGAGCATCATCCTTTAACCTTTGTTTTGGCCTACACTGGGAACAATGAAGTAGTACCATGTTGTAATTCTATACATTGCATTAAAAATAGAGTTGGCCCCATCATAATACAGTCCTGACCAAAAGTTTTGAGAATGACACAAATATCATATTTTCACATGATCTGCTGCCCTCTG
>WMED01008182.1:0-17102 GCA_019650415.1 Pipa parva | reverse complement strand
CTGGCGCAGTCGCCCGAACTGTTCACACTACTTCGGACAATGGTGAATTCCCCCCTAAGCAGTTTATGCAGTTTATACACATTTATGCAGATGGGGTTTTATTTGGAACAAGTTACAGAGTTAAAATCTTAAAGGAGAACTAAAGTAAAAAAATAAAAAACAAGTTTTAAAATACTTACCTTATACTGAGCCGATTGATTACAGTCACAGTTTGAGCTGTGCTGTAATTATCCAGCTCCTGATGCTTCCCCGACGCTTCTTCACAGCACTGGCTCACTGGCAGCCAGCGCCGCAGCTCCTCCCACCCTGTTACACCTCAGGTGTTTCAGGGCTTAAACATCATAACGTTCATTGCGGGGACCAATAAGAATGCTCCCTGCAATGAGCGTGATGATGTATGAGGCTGGGGAAGGAGAAGAAGGAGCTGCGCGCTGTGCAGGAGGCGTCAGGGAAAGCTTTGGGAGCCGGCTAATTCAAAACAACTGTCCAATAGTGCAATGAGCCCCAGATGGCCTGCTGTGATTGTCAACACGTTTCGACACTATATAGGAGATATAGAGCGGCTACGTCAGGAGAATTAAAAATGAATATATGATCCACACATACAACTGTGTTCAACTAGGCAAACACAGATGCGGCTGAACAGAAAGATGCTTAGTATCGTGTCATATCTGGGGACTCAAATGGAGCGCATATGCGTTCCATAGTCTAGACCGGACAAGTGACTGTTATAACAGGAAGTGTTTTCTTCTATCATATTTCACCATTAGCCCTGATGTGGCCATTTTATATTGCTTGCATTTGAGCTACTTTTGTGAGTATGTTCTTTCATTTTATATCATCATTGTATTAAAGTTATCTTTCACCATGGAAGCTTCTCTGTTTTTCCTTTAAAGCTGAGAGTACTTTACCTTTTTCCTATCCAATAAAACTTCCTGTTCCGCCCATTGAAATCCTAATATTTTTGGCGAAAACTTTGAAACTAGATGTTTCATGCAATATCAGTGAATTTAATCAAAGAAATTAGCAGGAAATAATACGCCTGAAATACATCTGTAATATTGATGTCCCCTGCCAGGGGACCAAGCATTGGTCCCCCTCTAGGGGGCACAGGATAAGAAAAGGTTAAACCACTTTATATTACCACTGAAGCTCGTCTCCATTTTGAGAGCGACAGTTGTTTGGTCATTATTTAAGGCCCCATTCTTAGTTATATCTGGTGAGCATTTCGTGTTACCACTTTGGATTCACATTTTTGGAGCAACTGCATTATTTCATTTCTTGCACTAATCACATCACTGTCGTGCTGTGTTTTTGTACATATGGGCTTTCACTATATCATTTTAGATTGTTTTGATATAACACTATTAGGTGCTATTGTTTTATGCTTTCTTTTCAGATTTTGCTTTTGTACAATTAAAATTGAACACTTAGAAATATAAGATAAAAAGCATTTTGATTTCAGCCATCCAATTGTCAAAATACTTAATTTCTCACAATTCTATATATTGTATTCTATGTTCAAATTCAAACTGTCTTTTAAAGCATCCATCAAATTCAAGGAGACAAGCTGTGCAGGTAGGGTTCAACTCAGTGCTGAATTTCTAAAATAGTTGCAGCCTGTTCCCATTCCCCCCAGTAAAATCCTCAGATTTACCTGCAGTTAATGTAATGGTTGGTTTAATAGATTTTAACAAGCTCTTTAACAAATTTGTTTTAAATTAAATATTGCCTCCTTTGCACACATGGACTATTGGATTTAAATTCAGTTATCTGATATGGAAACATGTGGTGTGCACTAATTGTGTTGCAGCACCTGCATTTTACAGTATGTAGCTAGTTTTAAAGGGATTTTTCCACAATATTATCCTTTACTGTTGATTGCATGACTGCATATTAAACAGGTTTGTCTGCATAATATATCACAGTTTATTTGTATACAATCCTGCAGCATGCATAGTTTAGTAAGCATTTCTAGTGTGTTAAACCAGTGGCTAAGAGCGAAGGCTGGTTAAGATTATAAAGATGCAAAGTGCAAGATGAACCCAATGAAGGGTGGTGTTATGTCTCTCTGAAACATTGTGCTGTTTGAGGTTCTGCAATAAAAATGGGAATATTTCCTTAAAATACAATATGAGTGACTGAATTTCTTTGATGAATAGCTTTCTTCTTAATCAAAGTGATAAAAACGCTGAAATTCTGAATCAGTTTGGAATGTCAGTAGCTAAAAGTGTATCAACTTCAATGGATCCATCTTGTGTGAAATTAGATGGAGAAAATGATCTGTTATATGATAATGATAGTTACAGACAAGCAAACCATGTCAAAAAGAATCGAACACTTTTAAAAGAGTTCTTAGATATGTAAAAACAACTCTAAATACAAGTTTAAGGATATCAGCATTAGGAGATCCAACACTCACGGGCTATGTAGATGCAGATGCTGGTGATTCAGAAGATTACAAATCAAGTGGCTGCTTATTACATTTAGATGAAAGTTTAATTTCCGGGTCTAGCAGAAAACAGGTTTCTGTTGCTTTATCATCTATAGAAGCAGAATATATATCTGCAGCCTATGCCACTCAAGAAATAATCTGGTTGTGTCAACTCCTGGAAGATTTTGGTGATCCATTAAGTCGATCAACAATAGTCTATGAAGACAACCAAGGAAAACAACCGATGCATTAAACTTGCAAGCAGTGAAATAATGAAAGCAAGAACCAAACATATTGATGTAATATAAATAAGACTAATAGGATAAGTAGTTGTTGAGAGGGGGTTTTGGAATAATGCTTGTTGTTTTGCTTATTGCAACAACTGCATTATTGTGTATGATTGTCTGTTCCCAGACATGACGTTATGTTGTTGATAAAGTTAAAAAAAAATATATATACTAGGAGCATACATGCTGAGACTCTGATATTACCGAAAGACATATGCATAAGTTGTGCTGTTATTTCTGAATAAATAACTGTTGTTACTTAAGCTAGACTTGACAGAAAACTGATGAATCCATGGCCAACACTTGGTCATACAGATACAAATACTAATTTTTGCTTTTTGAGTCCTTTGAGAGGCAATAGTTTAATTTTATATATATATATATATATATATATATATATATATATATATATATATATACAGTATATATATAAATTCCAAATATATAAAACATCTGGCAACCTTGATGAAGGCAGTCAGAAAGATGATGGAGATGATGCTAAGTCTGCAACACCACCTACGTTTGTAATAACAGAAGGAAAAACATTTACTGGCAGGTCTGTAGAATCCATATCTTTATAATGAAAACAAAAGCTAGAAAGAAAAAAAATGGAATTTTTATAGAACAAAAGAAAAAAAACATCACAATTATAATTTTATAAAAGAATTAATGATAATAATAACCTAATAATAACCACAATACTTCATCTTTCTAATAAAATAACGAAACCGTTTGTGTTGCTTATTCATAATTTAAAAAAAAGTAATGCGGTGGTTTCCACATAGATTTAGTAGGGTCGGTTCTGACAAATTCTTTAATGCTGATTTTATTTTTTGAATACAATAAATCAAGATGTGCTAAGGAGTAACAGGTGAACATAAATCATTTTGTTGGAATTCTGCCAAGTTAATTATTACACACATAATTAAACAGAAAAAGCCAGCCCAGCTACAGTTATACCCGATAGTGTCCTATTAGAAGCTCTGCTTAATATTCTCTCAGTAGAGAGTAGAAATAAATACAATAGGGGAAATTCTATAATGCAGACATGCCGAAATAGGTTTTAACATTAACCTTTTTTTTTTTTTTTGCAAAGCAACAAGGGTAAAAGATGATTACATTGGCAAATGACTTTTTATCTGCCATCAGGTTCTATGTTATAAGTCAGAACTGATGTAGGATAATGCAAAGTGTTTAAACAGAAGTACTGCTCCTTTGGGCATTAACATATCACCGCAGTTAATGATAATGGTCATGATGTTGAAGAAGATCATCATCAACACATTTCTATTTCAAATGGACATCATTAGAGCAAATCATGGCATTATTGAAAGTCGATAAATTATTTTATAAATCTGAGCATATAACAGTTTAAAGATGTCAACCAATATTTGAATAAACAGTACAACAGAGACCCAGCAAGACACCTTTAAAATATGTGTTTTCCAAAATATAAGCTTTATTAGCACGGTTATATTGTATTAAGCAACATAAGTAGTAACTGCCTTGATGTTTTATATTAGAAATACTGAATAAGCACGGTCCATTTTTTATCAGTGTTAAGCTAGAAATATGAAAAGACATTTTCCCTTCTAGGTGCATACCATTTCCATTACATGTGATGGATATTTTTGCATTAAAGAGATTCTTAGAAGATGAAAAATACTGATTACCTCTCTTTTCTCTAATATAGCAATAGTTCATGTCTCAGAAGTAGTTTTGTTGTCAAAGTGAATAATATTTTAATATGGTTAGGGATGGCCTAATTTGTCTTGGTGAAAAAAATGAGGTGGCTTTTGACATTTACGAGCTTTATTATCTGTTATTGCGGGAGCATCACAGGCAAATATGTTTGTAATACATACTTAAGGTTTTTGCATACTGTAATTGAAGTCATATGTGCACAGGGAGTAGCTGTACAGTAAAAAAAAACTACCCCAACTATAAATGTGCATGCATTTGTATTTGTACGACCATAGAATACACAAGGCTGTTGCAGGTCAAAAGTTTTTATAAGCTCCTTGTTAGGAAAAGAAAAGTATTATTACTTAAAAAAAGAAAATATATTCAGCATCCAGATCATGTTAAACTCCTGATATTTTACTTCTAGTACATTGGATAATAAAATATATAAAATATGTACATATTTCCCTAAATCAGGCCCTATTAGTTAATACATACTGCCCATATTCAATTATTTAATACAGTATGAGCGGAATAAACGCTACAAATGCATTAAAAACAATGACCAATATCAATGTATCTGTTAAAGAACTACAGCTGTAAATTCAATGTAGCTGATTCTACATGCACTTTTTGGCCTGTTTTGGCAAAATTTAGCAGGAGGACGGGTACTTTGTGATGATCTACATCACACACATAGGAGGAAAGTTAGCTGCAGTGGGGAAGATGTTCATATCATGATCCTAAGCATAGGACTAACTGCACATGCACAGACTGATCTGTGCATGTGCAGTTGGTTAAGTTTGGTGAAATTCTGGAGTGGGTCCCCTAACTGATATGCTGAAAGTACAGGGTCTTCCAGGTTAAACCTCTATATTATTAAGCAGCAAATAAGTACTGGAAGAGCTATCTTATAAAATTGCTGTCGCTAGTATCTCTTAGCTGCTATTTTGGATCCTCATAAACATGATAATGAACCCTGATATGTCATTACATATATTGTTTGATTGGTTGGGGACTGTCACATGGTCCATTAAAGGCAATCTCTTGCACCTTTAGGAGAAGCTTATAAAAGTAAAAATAATTACTTTTGCAAATGCGTTTCCCTTTTTGTGGAAGTATATCATAGTGGCTTTTTTTTAATTAGTATTATTAGCTTATTAAATCTTTTATTTCTTTACAAAATTGCTTCACTGTATTCACAAAATAGAGGTACCACCCTATATAGTTATAAAAAATTCCACATGCAAAACATACACCTTAACCACTATGCTATTCTTCTACAACAAGGACAGGCTTACAGACTCATTTATTCTTTATTTCTCCTGCCATTCTAACTGCCAAGTCAGTACACACAATGCTGGTTTTCACACATGCTCTGTAAGAAGAATTTGCCCTGGGCAGTAGTTTTCTCTGCAGGGAGTGGAACTAAATTGCATTACATTACATTACAAAGAAGCAGAGATAATTAAGTCTTTAACTAGGAAAGGAAAGACTGTGGGTTTATGATGTTGCTGGAATATGGGCTTAAAGAACTAATGTGACTTATTAGGAGACTTTGGTTCCTCGTTAAGCCTTCCCTATACTAAGGTTTTAACTCTTTTAGTAAATTAAGGCTTTCCTTAGAAATTTTGCAGTTGTGTGTCTTGTGTATTGTCTTTGCAGACATCATATTTGGATTAGGATGTAGTTCTCACACATTCTAGTTCCTGGCACAATTTTCCCTGGATGTACCTAGACATCATCTGTGAATGCATTGTACTGGCAGGTGATTAGTGCATCTGCTTTACAATGACTGGAACTGAAATATACACTGTGCCCTTGCTTCACCTAAACATACAAATGGAAGCTTGATTCAATAAACTTTTTAATCATTTTGCATCTTTAAACATTATTTAAACTATAGATAAGAATTAAAATACACTGTGTATTGTTTAAACCTAGTTTTTTCTTCTGAGACAGCTAAAATAGTAAACAACAGCAAAAAAAAAATTCTTGGAACTCTGAGACCTAATAACACTTTATTTTCCCTGCTCATTGAAATTTACCATCATTAATTTTGACAATGCAATTAAAAGTTATCTTTTTTTATAAAATGATTCAGTTATCTGTTCATTATATCACTGGCAATGCTTTGTTAAAAAGCAAAGTTCTTCTATAACAAAATTTTAACAATGAAAGAATAATAAAAGGGAGAGAAAAAAACTCACTATCCATGGGGTTCCTTCAAGGATGAAAGAATTTCTTTTGCTGGAAATGCAGTTTCAGAACCAAGTTACTTTCTTCTCAAATATTACATCGACATTTTTATAATAATCAGCATAATGCAGTGCAGTAGTTAACCTTTGCTTTATATTATTAAAGATATGCATGACATACAGCTGTATAAAGTTTAAATATTCCCAGTGAGAGAGTTTTTCCTTGTGTCAGCAATTTTTTTTCTCTACAACTTACAAAAAAAGTTTAATAAATCTTAACACATTTTATCTAAAAGCATTTGCTTTACAGAAGCAACCACTGAGCGTGAAAAAGACCCCAGACTTGAATACACTGTAATTAGTAAAAAAAAAAAAAAAATGTTGATTTGAAACCCATCGCCAGTAAACTTATTGACAGTCTGTAAAAATATGATCAATATTTCATGTGTCATTACGAAAAAGGTTGAAATGAAAAAAAAAAACTGACAGGGTTTTGATAACAGTTTAGTATGACTGATGCTTCCATTTTGAGACTGTGATAAGGTTGAAAGTCACATAGTATTAATAATTAACAACAGATCTCAGGGTCCATTTGCTATAGAGGTCACCCCAAACCTTGACCAATTAGTAAAAATCAAAATAAAGAAACACTAAACCTTCAGTAACTGTGCGTTGGTGAAGGCACTTTGAAAAAAATGGATGTTTCCTTCAATTAATGAAGGTTTGTGGTTTCTTTTTTTTTATTTCTACTTAATATCAATCTACAAATTCACCTTTGCAGTTAAAATTAATGCAACTTGCATACATACATTTTTAAGAAATTTGATATTGAATACATAATTGGGCCACATTTACTGAAGTTCAACATATTTTTCGACTAGTAAATGGAGAAGAAACAGCCTTTATTTAATCATATTGCTGTTTTCTACTATTTAATAAGCTAATCAAAAACAGTTTTATGACCCAAAATATTTCACCATCCTCAGACTGGAGAAAACCCATTATTCCCTATGGATTGGTCCTGTCATTTAATCTAAATTCAAAATATTTCCCAATTGCAAAGAGACATCGATTCGATATCAATCTGTAAAGGAAGGAACCCTTATAGAAGAAGCATTGCAAAGTGTGCCCCTGTCAACAGATATTTATCAATTTTTTGATGGGGAAATATTATCTTTATAAATTAGGGAAATCAAAAAGTGCAGAAAAATCAGGCAATATGGTTGAAACGGTCTTACTAAATTTGCCCCAAAGTGTTAAATGTAATGACATAATATTTTTTTATGAAATTTACATTAAACACTTTGGGGGTAATTCAGCAAAGTGTGATCCTTGCGATCCTTCGATTCCTTTGTTTTGCTTTTCATGATTCCCTTTAAATCCAGACATCTTTATTTAAATGAGAGAAAAACAGCATACAGCTCTATCCCATAGGGTATAAGTTCATGCAAGGTAGAGTTACTCACACATTTGGCAGCACCGTGTGCCCTGGAGAGAGACAGACCAAAAATCCCAACTTCAGCGAACAAAGGAAATTCTCCAGCACTCCAGTGATAAAATCTGATTTTATTGAACATTAAAATGAGTTCCAAACATATAAAGACAAAGACTTACTGCTCTGGGTCTTTCTGACTTTACAGAGAGAAATCTCATTTTGTTCTCTCGAGATTTCATTTGAGATCTTGAGATCGAGTTTCTCAATCTCAAATTTTTGAATTTTTTTCCATGGAAAGGTAGCCATGCTTTACATTAGTAGCATGGCTACCTTTTCATGGAAAATATCAAAAATTCGGGATTGTGAAACTCAATCTCATGATTTCGAACAAAATCTTGCGAGAATAAAATGATATTTCTCTCAGTAACGTTGGAAAAACCCAGAGCGGTCTTTCCGACTTTATTAAACAGGATTGATCATTAATTTTTGGTATTGAAAAAGATTGATATCGATAAATGTTATTTTGTCAAAATTCTGCACTCTTTCCCCTTCCATTTCAGATGGATATTGACATTGACATTCTTTTTTTATGCAAAAAACAATTCAACTGTGCCATACTGGATCAACTATATAGGCAATCATGAGTTTCACCGGCCTTCAGCCAGTGGTTCTGCAGATGAAACATAAGTGAATGAAAAATATATAACATCATATGCACATTACCCTATGCATTAACTGGAATAAGACTATAATAAATCATTTCAACTCCAACCAACAAGATAAATGTATGAACACTAGCTGTTTTTATATCTTGTAGATTTTAATTATAATATATTTACATATATACTGTATATATTACCTTTTTATACTGCAGAATATTTTTGGGTATAATTTTCTAGCTAGTTTCATGGCTTTGATAAAAGATACATTTGCAGCCTATAGAATGTGTATATCACTATATAAAGACTAGAAAGATAACAACAAATATAACATGAGAAGCCTTTTTCAGACAGTAGAGCTTCATAAAAGCTATGATAGAAAGTTTCATTGTGTACCTGCTTCATTTAGTTAAGTATAACAAAACATAAAATATTTACTTGATTCAATTTAGATTTAATCTGACTGCTGGAAGTGGCAACTGTGCTACCCATTGCTGTTTTAAAATGCACTGTAGATTGATTAAAACTGTCCCAATTGCATTCACATTAAGTAACTTACTTGAAAAAAAAATGTGCCACTGTGATTTACTGTCTTCTTAAATGTTTTATTTGTCTTTCCCCTGATACTAACATAATGTAGAAATGAAATGGATTTCCAATGTTTGTTTGCAAGTGAGCAATTACCAATGTTTACGATTTTTATTTGCAAATAATGCAGCTGTGAAAAAATAAATGAGCTGCTCAATACACAAGCACTTCTAAGTCATCTGCCAAAGATTCCTTTTTTGCCATTCTCATCAGCATTTGATTATTAAGATTAATTGTATTCAATAATTTTGCTGTGAGCAAAAAAAGGTGATAATAAAACAGCATTACATTGTATGAATCAAAATATTCTGCCTTATCTCTCTACATAAAATATTATTTTAAATATTTCATTGTTAATTTTACTAATTATTACAGTAAATGGCATAGTTATTAAATGCTAATGTCAATGTTCCATTAACTTTTTTTATGTGGTATATTACTGTCACTTTAACTTCTGTCACTATATTTATTATTGTTGATTTTTTTAATGCACACTATTCCACTTTATTACTGCTACTGTCTTTTCCCATGGCTACCTAAATGAGTTAGGAGTTGAACAAGATTGGCTTTAATGTGATTAATTAGGTGGTTTGTTAGGTATCTGTCCTTATATAATCAACATTAGACTTTCTCTAGTCTTGTTTTAATAGGAAAGAATCACTCAAAATCATTACACAAAGGAGGATATTTCTAAAAATCAAAAGTTTGTTCCTGGGATATGGATATACCTTTAATTAGGTTACAAATTTCGACATCATCCCGTCTGACTTTTTTTATTGCTGAAAAGTGTTCGCCTGTTTGAGGATGATGAAAACCCATTATTCCCTATGGATATGGTTTAGAACATTTTTTTATAACTTTCCATCGAAAACATCAGCGATATGGATGATTTGGAAAAGGAGCTCCATAGAAAGTAATGTAAGGTGTAGTGGTATTATTAATGCATCGATATTTATCGATGTTGATTACATTTTATTTAACACTACATAAATTGATATAAAATGAAAATGCAAATTTAAAAAAATGACAATACTTTGGCCGAAAAAGCGGTAAAATTAATCAAATTGTGGCGAAAAGGTCAAAATGACTTTTATAAAATTCCCCGTGAACGTCATTGTGGCTATCTTGGAAACTTGAGCAAATAAAACACACAAAACATTTATCTATGATTTGCAGAAAGATAAACAGATGGAATAAAATAAATCCATGGCATTAGGAACAGTCTGTTGGTACAGAAAAAGGATTTTATTAGCTGTGGCAATAAATCTGTTCAGTACATATCAATCAATTAAAATGATAGCTATTATTCATGAAAATAAATATATGCCATGTTAGCCGAGACAGAAGAATATGTCAGGTGTAAGTGGTCAATAAATCATGTTAGGTGTTAAATGTCACAGAAATAAAATCAGTCTAGATTCTGTTTTTCCCTAAAATATTCGTTACCTGAATTTTCCACTTCTTAATGTATACATTGTAAAAATTAGGCCAACTGTTACAAAATTAAACTTATGCAGAACAAAATAGTTTAAAATAAACTGAATTAAGAATAAATAGCCTATTATAATAAAAGAAAAGCAGTTCTGGCAATAACCCAGTAATCTTTACACTCAAACTCTGTTAGGATATGCTGGTTGTTACTGCAGGACTTTTGCCTCTGTACATAGTTACTAGAACAATCAGGGCAATTTCTGCACATCTTATAACATCAACACTTTCATGCTTTTTCTAGATTGAAGATCGTTTGCAAAATGTTTTTCATAATCTGATATACATAATTAATATTGACTTCCTATGCATGAATTGATTTACTATATATTATGCTTAGCAAGCCAATCAGATTGCCCCTTCTCAAACACACATTGCCTAAAACTATTAATTTAGAGAGCTTGTCGAGGGTTTTGTAAGACGTTTGTTTAAGCTGTAGTATTAACATATGCCTGACCACATACACACTTCATATTTACTAAAATTTGAAATCTTATTATCTCCGATATTAAGGGGGATTTGGGTCATTTTGCAGCGGACGCGATTTATGAAGCTGCGATTTTTATTTTATCGTGGTAAATTTACTGATATCATTTAATGCTATGTGGCGAAGATGGATTTAAGTTTAAATTGAAATGTAAAAGTTAACTTTTCAATATCGATATCCTTATGTATATTGTTTTATACCCCATTTCAACAAATAGAACTTTGGAACTAAAATCACACTCAGTGCCCATTGAAAATAACGAATAATGCCAACCAGAGAGTGGTGAAATTTCCTGTGACTGACAAATACCTACTTCAGTAAATGTTGGGATTAAAATCATAAATGAAAGTATCACAATATCATAATTGATATTTTAATCAATGTTATCGATCTGGTAACAATATATAATGAAAACCAGTGATGGTAAACTACAAAGGGGCATAGTAAATAGAAGTTTTCAAAATAGGTAAAAAAAACACAATTTACTATTTGATTTCCATACAAAAATCAATTTGACGTTAGTAAATATGCGTGTGTTACTTGTTTATCAAGCTTTGCTTATGAAAATATGTCAATTTGCACTGGTTTTCACTCGTACTGCCATAGTATATCCTTCATGTAGTGCCCTTTTCCTAACTATCAAAGTTACCTTTTACTCAGTAGCACCAGCATTTTCATGGGATAAAATTGTTTTGTTACCGGTAGTTTCTAGCTTCTTCTACCTTTTGATCAGTTCTTTCATATAAATATCTTAGTATAAAACACAAGTTGCTTTAATAATGAGCCTCGGGCCTGATTTAGGAATGTTCATACTGTCACCCTTTAAGTGTCAAATGATTTTTTTCCCCCATACATTGCCAAGCAGATTTACGCTGTATGTGTTTAACTTAGATTTCTAGAGGGAAAGTAATGTCATTTGCAGGAAAAATAGTTTTTTTCAGCAGACTTTAGGCTTCAACATATAATGGGGCACATTTACTAAAGTCGAATTGGATATCCCTACAAAATCGAATTTACTTAACTTTGGATTTGGTGATATCGATATTATTGCCCATTTATTAAAGCACCAGGAGCCATTACCACTATGGATATCTCTCTGTATGGGTTTTTGGCGATATCAATATTGCCGGATTTAACTCTGTTCGCCCCATCTGTGGAATTTTCAGCATTATTTACTAAGGTAAGTGTTTGGGTTTTTTTTGTTATTTCTGTTGCTTAATTTTTTGCCACTCTCTGGGTGGTGTTATCCATTAATTTCAATGGGGAAAAGTGTGTTTTTAGTCTTAAGCTATGTTTTAAGTGAAACTTATCGATATCGATATGCACATGGATATCGATATGCACATGGATATCGATATCTATATACAGCAGCACCTCCGGTACCAATGCTTGTAGCGATATTAATATCACCGGGATAAATTATCATAACACTACTGCGGCGCTATTGCCGCATAATAGTAAATGATCTATGGCGATATCCTCCAATATCGCTAAATCCATGGCGATATCTGGCGATATTAGCGTTATAGAGGATATCGACTTTAGTAAATATGCCCCATTAATGTCTTGTTTGTAAGTTTTCTTTTGATTGCTCATTATTTTGGGTGAAAAATCTGAAAAAAAAAATAGAAACTTTCTTTAGACCGTTGTATTTTTTAATAGAAAAAGTGTGTTGATCAAGAAGACTAATTTTCCCTGTAAAATTCCTATTTTCCCTAATTACATTAATTACACATATGTAATGGAAGAAACTCTTTCCTGACACAAAAGAAACTAAAATTGGTTCATTACAATATTTTACAAAAAATGCACACTGGTGAAATCAGATTTGTGGATGCAAGGCTCCGTGAAACTCACTCATTTCTGCTGATTTTATCTGCTAGATAAAAATTGCAGGTGTAAACAGAATTTATTTGTAATTCTTACAAGGAAACCCCAGAAATCAAACTACATATGAAAGACCAATGTCTCCAGAACGTAACAATACGAAACAAATATCGGCACTCCAAAGACTGTAAAACTTGCTCTTTTATTGTAGAAATTTAAAATCCGGCACAGCAAAAGATTACAAAGTAAATCTTACACGTTTCACACTAAACAGAGCTTAGTCAAAGACTATACAGTCTTTGGAGTGCTGATATTTGTTTGGATTTGAAATACTATGGAAGTCTTTTTATCAAGCACCCAACTGAACTGAACTGAACTTTGCAGGAAATTTTGCACGTCTGTTGGGTAACCTGGGGCTTTTTGGGTCAATACGAGGTTAGCATGGCAATTTGTGGCTCTGCGGGCAATCAGTGACCCTGCAGAACTATCAGCACATTTGTGGGGAAACATGAAAATCAGCAGTATTGCGGGTAAATCCGGAGCAGTGCTTTGGGGCAATCAGCATCCCTGAAGGACAATCGGGACATTTGTGGGGAAACCAGGGGCTTTGTGGGGCTATCAGTAGCTCTGTGGGAGAAGCATCACCTCTGTAGGGCAATCAGTACTTTTGAGGGGCAATCAGAGGTTATGCATACAATTTTCAGATTTAAGAGGCAATACACCACTCTGGGGGAAATCAGTGACCCTGCGGGATAATTGGCACTTTTGTGGTGAAACCCTGGGCTTTTTGGGGCAAATCTGCACCTCTGTGTAGCAAACTAGTGCAACTGGTCAATAAGGGCCAAAGTTTTCAAATGTCTCACTACCCCAAGGTCTAAGAAACCCCTTCAATTTTTGAGGCAGAAACTTTCTTTATTCTAGTCTTAGAGGATGGTTATAGTCAGTGCCGGCTCTGCCATTAGGCAGAGTAGGCAAATGCTAGGGGCGCCTCCTGCCCAGGGGGGCGCCCCTAGCGCCGGGGAGGGGGCGGGGTTTCACGAGGGGGTGTTGTCGGGGAGGGGGAGGGGCGGGGCCGCCGGTCGAGGGGGCGGGGCAGCGCCGGAAGGGGGGCGCCGTTGGAGGGGGGCGCCTAGGGCGCCAATAGAGCCAGAGCCGGCTCTGGTTATAGTTGTTGTAAATAGGTCATGGGAGAAAACTCTGTACTAACTATTCACATACGTATGTAAACATGGATACTATGTGAATCCTATGTCTTCTTTTTTGAAACTAAATATCCCTAATTTTGATTATATTCAATTATATTGTAGTTCTGTTTATTACTTTTGTTGCCACCTTTTATCATGCTTAAGATTTACATCTATACCTTGTGCACTGGGGCCTAAAACTGTACATATTATTTAATTAACTTTCCAGTGAGTGGTTTGTAAAATTCTATAACTATGCTCCTATCATTTGTATATCTGCCTCTTTTGGTGTACCACATGACCCTGGCATCCGTATGTGCATTAGCTGCTCGACACTGGTTAGTACAGTAAAAATTATAGTCAACTAAAATTTCTAAATCCCTCTCCATGTCAGTTTTACCCAGCATTTTCCCTTTTAGTAAATAACCTTGACATTCACATTTACATAATATTACATTTATAAATGTTAAACCTTACTTGTTACTTATCTCACAAGCCTTACATTAGCCAGATCCATTTGTAGTAGAATACAGTGCTCTTTTGTGTTAATTACTTTAAACATTTTAAATGTTACATGAATTGGCATCTATATAAATCCTTGTCGCACAACTTGTTAAGTAAATGTGCTAACATTATCCTATTTGTAAGCAGTTACCTGAGGTGTTTTCCATCTGTATGTATTGATGTATGTATGTATGTATAATTTTATTTATAAAGCGCCACAAATTTACGCAGCGCTGTACAATTCAGCGATTCAAGTACAATACAAACAAGGGAAAAGTGCATTAAGCAATACAAGTAAAATAAAACAAGGGTACAACAAATTAAGTGCTAGGTAGTGATTGACACAAGAAGTCAGAGGTCCCTGCCCCAAGGAGCTTAAAATCTAAGATTGATAAGTTCTTTAGGTGGCTTAGAAGTCCAGAAAACCACCTAAATAGTGTTACACCCAAAAGATATTGGAGAGAGTAGATTCATTCAAAGTAAAATAGATTAATTAATGTTTTCCTCTTTTTTATCTATTTGTGTCTATTAAATCTTTCTTGTTTTTCTACACTACTTTAAGGCATAATGAATATAGCAGGAAGCACAAGTATGTACAGTATGTATGTATAATTTTATTTATAAAGCACCACAAATGTACGCAGCGCTGTGAAATTGAGCAATACTAATATAATACAGACATGGGAAAAGTGCATTAAACAATACAAATATAATATCACAAGGATAGTTCACTTTAAGTGCTAGGTTGCGGTTGACACAAGAGGTTGGAGGTCCCTGCCCCGTAGAGCTTACAATCTAAACAGGAGGAAGACTTACATACACAGATAGAAGGACAATAAGAGCTGTACAATGTACTGAGACATAGGTCAATAAATACAAAAAAACAGAACAATAAATACAGATACTAAGCATGAATAACTAAAGATAGAATAAAATAAAGTGGTTTTATGCATAGACTGAAAGAGACATAACTATATTTAAGTAGAAGAATTTGAATTCTAACTTTGTTTCCATTCTTGAGTAGACCACACCCAGAAGTTTAATTACAATATTAATATTACAGTGGAAAAGTTTCAGAGGCAGGTTCATTGCAAAACATTATCACATAAACATAACAAGGTCTGAGGGGGGAATTCAGGATAGTCCAAAGTGAGGTGCGGAGTGTTCTCCTCACTTTGGACTGACTGATATGCGCTCTCTGATGTCCTGCACGCGGACATCAGCAAGCGTATTAAAGGGATTCCAGTCTCGGCGAGGCAACTCATATTTGGCTATATGTAGGCTACCCCTTTTGAGATTCCTTGTAGGTTTACATTGTGTTTCCTTGTATATATAGACCACAATATTATTTTGTATTACTTAATGGCATTGCAAAGTCTCATCCCCAAGCCTTGCTCATACCATTATATAAATTTTGTATCGTTTGCATTTTATGTGCTTTTGATTTTTAGAAAAGTGTAGTGCCAGCAGGCTGCACCCACAAAAACAAGACAAGCATGGCATAAATAGAAATTTAAGGGTGTGTACTTTTGGAAAATATATACTTTTGTTGAAGGTTTTCTAAAGGTAAGTGGGTGCTCTGACTGTGTATGCATCTACAAGCTATAAACTTGTGATAATAGTTTCAGCACCAGTAGCCTTGCATGCTAGCTTTACTTTTTGGGTATTCGGCAATGTATTCTTACAAGTACTTTCCCATATTGTTGTCATTCTGTTCAGTTGTCAATCTGATTAATAGTTATCTTGGTTTTGCTGGTTATTGGTAACTTTTTCAAAGAAATATTGTCTTGACTGCATTTTTACATCTTCTTCTGGAAGCTGGCAGAACCCAGAGATTTCTAATGTCATCATAAAATCAATATTGTTATCAGGTTTTCAGAAAAGCATCAGAAACCATTGATATTCAAACAAATCTGCCTCTACAACAAGCCTGGTATTCATTGATAACTAAAGGTGTGTACCGTATATACTCGAGTATAAGTCGACTTCGTGTATAAGTCGAGGTCAGTTTTTGGGCCAAAAATTTAGAAATTTGCTATGACCCTTGTATAAGTCGAGGAAGGAATGGGGGGCTGTAAAGTGTGTGAGGAGCTGTCAGATAGAATGGAATATTAATAGAGTATCCTTATAGTACCAAAAGAAAAACACACCACACACCTAGCTCCTAGCCCAGGGGTCTGCAACCTTCAGCTCCAGCCTCCTTGTTGAGACTGTTGGGAATTGCAGCTGTGTGTGTGTGTGTGTGTGTGTGTGTATGTATATGTGTGTGTGTGTGTATGTATATGTTTGTGTGTATGTGTGTGTTTGTGTGTGTGTGTGTATGTGTTT
>WMED01008181.1:0-17102 GCA_019650415.1 Pipa parva | reverse complement strand
AGACATAGAAAGGGATGTAATATTCACTTATATACAGTTAGTGGGACATTGTGAGGACAACATCACTGAACTTCACTGGTGGAATTTGCATTAATATGCATGACTATATGGTAGTACAGAAGAAATCATATTCAACACGGTTCATTTCATCGCTAAGGGAATGTGCCACTTTGTGAATAAGGAGTAGAGAATTTCCGACTAAGGGGGTAATTCAGCAAAGTGTGAACTCACTTTGCGATCCTTCAATTCACCTCGCCAAAATGGTTACGCGCTCGCTCCTGTACTATACGCGGACATCAGGAACACTTTAAAGGTATTCCAGTGTCGCGAGGTGACTCGAGTGGTCATGAGGTGACTGGAATACCTTTAAAGCGTTCGCTGATGTCCACGTGTAGGAGAGAAGCGAGCGCATAACCATTTTGGCGAGGTGAATCGAAGGATCACAAGGTGAGTTCGCACTTTGCTGAGTTACCCCCTAAGTGACCTGAATTCACTTTCGACAGTTGAATTTGCTCTTTAATGAACCTTAATGTGTTCAACATAAAGAATGCCAATGAACTTAGAATTTTTTAATTCAATTAATTTTGTTGTTAGGACAAAGATTAATGTCAGGTGACAATGTATGTCGAAGGAAGTTTGTAATCTTTCTGTCTTGTTTGAGAACCAGACTTTCTGTCTAGTATTTTTAATATTATTAATATTTAATAAATGATAATTAATAAATATTACTGTTGCTTTTATTTCAATTATTATTATAAATAAATATTTTTATAGAGAATTAAGCACGACAAGGTGCAATGACGGTGTCATTTTTACAATAGAAGAAAATATTAATCTTACCAGTTTTTAATAAATTGAAATTTCAACATTTAGGGAATTTTGTGACTTCACATAATTCTACTGTGGGTAAATGTTTTCTCCATAAAGCTAGTCAGATTCACACTATAGTCCATAAACATTTCATAGATGTGTCAGGAAACTACTGTTTCACAAATTGGGATAAGCCATCAAATGACAACTTGTTTATCTGTGTTAACAGGTATGACACGGTTACAGTTGAGTAAGCATAATTGTAACTTGTCAGGAATGATTGTACAATGTAACAAGAAAGCTAATATTTCTGTCATGTTTAAACATATTTGGGCTTTCTGGATATGTGTGACAGAATAACTTCCAGGGACTTAAGCAATGAAAAGTGAGTAGGGAGGTGAAGGAATTGTCATATCTGTCAGCAGATGCTTTGAGTTCAGTTACTTGCAGACAGAGGAAATGTCAGGTTGATATTTTATTTTAGTTATCAACCACCATAAATCAGCAACCATATATAGGGGAAAGTTATAATTATTTGTAACACTATTTAGGCAGAATCAGTGCCTGATTTAAATCTCGGAACCTTATAGGAACAAAAATATTCCAACCATAGACCACATCCACTAACTTGCCACCCTCCTCAATTTACATAAATAATCACAGACTAAATTATGCAGTAAATTGAAGTGCTTTATGTGTTCGGTTCATAATTTAAGTCAGAGCAAATTTACAAATGTCAGGTTTAACTTTTAATGTAGGAAAATTAAATGATAGGAAGAGCTCTTTATATAAGAGGCTAATTATTTAATAGGTATGCTAAGAGATAATGTGTAATTTATTGTATGGTGGACTAGTGGAGAATATAATTTACTGCACTCAGGAAATGTATATGAATATGTAATTACTGGATGGGATACCAAAAGTGTTAAATACTGCTGTTTTGGAGGGAAAAGGGTCTTTGGTTCCACGGCATGCATCAAGAGGGTGGGAGGACCGTGTATGCAGAAACAGAGTGAGGAGAGTCCAGTAAAGATCACATCAGAAAGTGATAGTTAGCCTTAGCTACAGAAGGGTAGCTCTTCCCAGCAAGGAGTGCAGTGGGTATATAACACCCAGGTGTCTTGCATGAAATATCAGGCACCTGGGGCAGGGTCTCAAAGTAACAAGGCCTTAGGGTGGCATTTCACTAGGTTGAGAAATTGTGGTACCCCTGGAGTGAGAAGCACTCAGGTTATTTTCGTCTCTCTCAATCATGCTTAGCAGTAACTTCCATTAGGTGAAATTGACAGTTACGCAACTATACAGACTTCAGTTATTGAGGCTCTTTCCTAACCTGATACAGGCACAGAAACTGGCCTAAACACACACAAATAGAGAAGAATACCTATCATTTCCTGTAAGGAATGCTGTAGACTGCTGGACAGTTTGCAATCCATTTACATTTTTTGCAGTTTTTAGAATTGTTGAACTTTTTTTTCAGGACATTTGCTCTAGTTTATATTTAAATGGCATTCCAGTTGCTGGGGGTCTATTAACCCAACAAGCAGTGGACTTTATTGACTAAAGGCTGAACAGTTGTTTATAGATTCCACTTCCCAATGTTTGGGAAACTTTGGAATGTGGCAAATATATGCGTCTAATTTGGACGACTACAATAGCTGATGATTATAGAACTCATTGTAATACTTTGCATGCACACGCACAGGTAGTTCATGTATTCAACAAGCAGAGCTGTCAGTCACGAATTTGTCAAGACGAAGTACTCCGAATTAACCTGTTTGACTTCAGAGTGGCAAATTGGGGGTTGATGACAGGGCAACGATGTGGCTTAAGGTGACTATTTCTTCAACAGTGACAATGGTGATTGCAACTAAATTTGTCCACAACTAAACTTGAACTAGGGACAAGGTAATATAGAAACAGATGTATTATTCATTTATATACTGTTAGTGGGATATGGTGAGGATGATGTCACTGCATTTCACTGGGGGAATTCACACCAGTCCGCATGACTTTGCATCCTGCTTCTATTTGACTGACTTTGCCACACAATGCATTTTATTGACTTCACCACACTACGCATGCGACTGCGTCTGTAGCAGTCTGTCTGTTCGACAAATCTATCCGCAGCTTCATGAACCAATAAGTAAATTTGCAACATTTTGGCTATGCAACTCGAATTGTAGCAAAGTGAATTTGACAACTTCAGTCAATAAGGCCCACTGACTAGAAGAACAATAGCACTGGGCAGAAAGATAATTATTGTAAAAAAGGAACTTTAAATGAAACCACAGAGCCTGAGATTAATTAAATCATCAAAATGAACTAAAAACATGAAGCAAAACCAACTCAAATAACGAAACAAAAACCACAACAAATAAGTGATTATACCTACCGACTTGCTGCTTCTCTAGTGTAATGTTTACCAGGTTTAATAATAAGATAACTCATTGTTCATAGGAAATGGATTGCTATACATCTTTATCAAAATTTAGCAATCAATACAACAAAAGCAATCTCTGTACTGCTGGAACCATTTCATGCTGCCAAATACAGATGTGTAAAGTAAATGGTCCAACATCAAGGCTATCTAGAAAGGTTTGAAAACATTAGTCTATCAATCACATATTTTTTGTATAGATGTTCATCAGTCTGTATGAGATGGCTAGGCCAGAGAGCTGGACCTTGTCGCGACATCATGTGGAAAGACAGTCTCCTCGTTTTGATATAAATTTTATCTTTTTAAGCCTGAAAGTAGAAATGATTATTTACTTATTTCATATTAGTGAGATGTGCACAAACAAATACGTTAAGGATAGTTAGTTAAGAGTCTGTTGCCATAACAACAAATTGTTGGCAAACACCTTGGGTAGGAATGACCTTTTTTTATTCATACAGTCAATTCATATGTTCTTGAGAGTACTAGCTCTTTTATAGGAAGAAAATGAAGAGACGAATGTTACGTGATCTGAAACTCATTACAAGGTAAAATCTTGGATAATCTAAGTACCTTCTTTTTCTCTGTGTTGCAATTCGGTACCATATTATCCCCTTGGACCTATTGTCTCTTTAGTGGCTAACATTTCTTGAATTTCAATGAGACACATTGTTCTGTTGGTTAACAACCAAAATACTTTTTCCTTTACACCTTTATCCAATATCTCAGAAACCTCATGTTTCCCTGGTTTAGGAACTGCTTCATTTTCCCCTACTCAATGATCATTTACTAAGTTCATAACTTAAATAAAAGTTCCCAAAGGCCAAATTAGGATCTCAATTTTTGGTCTAAGAAAATGTTGAAGGAGAATTATAAGCTTGTTGAATCAGCTGCTATTGTGTTTGCTCTGTCTGGCAAACCTCACATGAACAGGAAGTGAATAAACTGTGCTATTCACTTCCTGTTGATGTGTTAATAAACTCTTGGTTTACATTAACACAAGGGTAAAGATAGCAGTTTTCCAAATACTGTGGAATCCATTCAATGGATGTCAAATCATGGACAAGATGCTTTTTGGTTTTTGCAGTGCTTACTATGCTATGCATGTTTGCCTAAACACTTCAATGTACCACTATTGTTTACAACTCTAGAGATGTGTGCAGCAGAACACCCTTTTATAAAAAAAATAATAATTCATCTAATCACATTATTTAATTAATGTTCCTTTGTGAAAGGACTAGTTGTTCAGCCAGTGTGCTACCCCTCTGTCACTTAAATAGGCATTAGCAAAGCAACGAAAAGAAAAGAAAAATAACAATATAGTAGAAACACATAAATTCAAATATTTAAAAAATACTTTTTCTCTTTTCTTTCTCTTTAAAAATAAAATTATGAATAGTTTACCTTTCTGATGGAGTAGTTACACATCCCCAGTGAAAGTATAGTATGGTAAAATAATAAATAACCATAGAATTATACATTAAAGTCATTTCAGAAGGGAATACCACTGGGTCCTAAGAGTGTTTGATCCTGAAGACAGTTGTGCGAACAATCAAGTCCCTCATTGGTTGAAGTGATATGTGGCTTTTGAAAACAGTATAAAGACTGATGATTAGCTGTACATCAGTGACATTATTAGTGATGTCATTGGTGCACCCCTACCTGAAAATGGCACTGTCTTATAGAATGTGGGACACTTGAGTGGTTTACAGCTGATTTATCTACAAACAGCGGGTGTTCATGTGATTCATAGCACATATTAAATATATTTTATTTTGCATTAAGGAAGAATCTAAAACATTAAATCAAGAGCTTTATTTGTAATGATCACTTACAGAGACATTTGAAGTGTTCTAAAATTAGTTTTCTTCTACAGAAGACAGGGTCACAATTTAATAACAATTATGCGTTTCATATTCATGTTATTTTTCTAGGTCAAAATGGTAATTTGTGTCATTTTACTAGGTTAATTGAACAATACTCAGTTTAATTCTTTTCCTGATTACTTCATTCAGCTTTAATTATGAATTCAAATGTGAAGAAATGTTAAGGTACCAGGAAATGCAGTAATTGAAATTGAAATGTCTGTGACTGCAAATTAGAAGCATGTGATAAAAACAACCACACGCATGCACTCAGTTCCTAGAATAATGGTAAATAAGGCAATTAGCACACTGAACACAACAGTATGCTATGGAAGAGATGAGTAGTTCTGATTCGTATAACTCGGGGTAAATGTGATATTGCAGATCTGAGTCAGATTTGAATTTCATTAGATCAGGCCACAATTCGGAAATGAATCCCATACACATAGAATTGTTTGTATTTTATATACCTTGCTGAAAGTTCCAAACCTCTCTGAATTCCGAACGGAAACAAGAAATTTCAAATGAATTTTAAAGGTTCGTATAGACTCTGAAGGCTTGAATGTGACAGATGTGTGGCATCTGGGCAAATGTGTGGGCTCTCACTTTACAACAGCAGCAAAAGACTGCCATTTTCAGGGCAAAATAGCTCTCGCTTAGGGATAGGCAGGGGGGTTTAGGGAGGGTTTGAAACGACCAGGAAAAGTTTCTAAGGGTCTGAACCCTGCACTGCAAGAAAAATAATTTGCACCTGACCTCTTAGGGCAGCGACGCCCTACCTACGGCCACATGCCATATCCGGCCATCGACGCGGCGCTATCCAGCCCGCGGTCCGAACTCTGAAATCCAAAATGTTGCGTATAAGTGTGAATTCACCAGCTAAAGACAGTCACAATAGACTGTTACTGTTGCAGTTGTGTCTTTATAATGAAAATATTGTCACAGGTGCAACTTTACTATGGAAAATTGTCACAGCTATTACTTTAAAATTGGTTGCAGTCGCAATTTTAAAAGTCGGCTCGTGACACGCGTGTCACAATTTTATATGGCCCCCAGGACAAAAAAGTTTAGGCATCAATGTCTTAGGGCTAAAGGTTAGGGATAGTTTTTGGAGAGGCTGAGTAGTTTTGTATTACACACATGGGCGAAATTTAATAAAATCAGAAAAAGCCCGATTTTGCTTTTCCAAGTTTATTCCCACGAGATCTTTGAAGTTTCTCATGGTAAATATCACAAGATTTTTTCGATCTACTACAATAGTTAGTAGGGCTACCTTTCCATCGAATAATTTGATTGAAAAACTCAATCGAAAAGATTCTGTCGGTATACATGGATTGAAAAAATCTTGCAATATTTACCATGAGAGACTTCCGAGATTTACGTGGGAATAAACTTGGAAATGCCCGACTTCGCCCATAGAGTTAAAAATTGAAGAGATTTCGAAACCTGTGGATGCCCATCCCCAAACTCAGTTCGCACATGTTCACAGCCAATGAGTTCTGCAAGGCAGGGTCTTTCATTTAATGTCCACCTATTTTCCTAATGTTTTCTTCTTTTCAAATTAGTGGTGTTTCTTGTTTCCATTAAGGTGCGAATTCGACTGTCGAATTTGCAAACAGCGGATTCCCATTGTAAATCCGCTACAATTTCCCTATTGTAAAGTTGCGACAATTTGTTAATGTTAAGATTGCGACAATTTTCCCATAATAAAGTTGCGACTGCGGCAATATTCTCATTATAAAAACGTGACTGCAACAGTAGCAGCCTATTGCGACTGGCTTTATCTGGCAAATTCGCACCTATTCTCAACAATTTGTGACTTTAGTGAATAACCCCATAGAAAGAGCTGATGTCAGTACATAGGTCTCTTGCTAGTGGCGATGTGCAACTGTGGAGAGGTTTGATTTATCATTGCATATTTGTATCTAAACCAGGCAAACTTATATCTAATCTAATGGGTGCTATCTCTATAGTTACCCTGAATGATTTAACGGTTTAAAACTGCCTTGGTTAGTGGGATATAATTAAATAAGACACAGAAGAAATCTCTTGTAGTAGGATCACTAACTTGGCAGCGAGGGCAGTCTAAACCTCATCTAATTGTCCAATCTGTTGGGGACTCAGAAATGCATAAAATGAAAATAACTTGTTTTTCTCCAAGTTACCCTGGTATCCGTATCTATTCTAGTCCTTTTTATTGTTAATCCTTGTGTGGGAGTGTAAGAAACCTCAAGAAACCATGTCCCAGTACCAAATATTGGTGGGCTACTTCTGTAGAGGCTTGACTGGTCACACAAGCCCTGTTATTGCCTCTTGTGCTTGGCTAAGCAGGCAGCCATTAGCTGTTATGTTGAATGAAAATAGAGAAAATTAAACACAACACACTGTTCATGCATCAGTCCAAGATGTTTAATTGGGGTCTAGAGATTCTTTGTATTTTTCCATCTGTCTTTCCCTTCCTCTGTAGGACTTACAAAGCTAAGCATGTTTGCTGATAGGACAACCTTGAACTTCGACTTACTGTAAGATATATTGCAAGCAAAATTTTCTTCCACCTTTCATCTCACTGCTGCTTTGAGGCAGCTGAGTGGGTGAAGGCATTGTGTGCGTTGCGCTTGGGTATACGGCTGCCTCTCTGCTTTTCAGACTGACTATTTGTATTTTCTGTCCTTGGCGCTTTCTTTTTTTTTTATACACTATTCCGATAATACTCAGAGCCTTTCTGTGGTTTTGATTGTGCTTCCGAAACACTCCGAAAACAATTTAACTCATTATTTTCTGCAACAGCGAGTATGTCATAGATTTCTATTCATTATTAAGAAACTGGCATGATGTGTAGATTTCACTAAATTCTTATTGATGTTTTATTTTATTTTTCACAATAATTGGGGCATATTTATCAAGTGGAGAAGTGATCCATATTTTTGTTTTAGGAGACAAAATGGCTAAAAACAAAGATTTGTGCTAGACAGATTTGATTTCTCTATCAATTTCTTTATCATTGGCAAAATCAGTAAAGGTAAGGAAACCAGGAACAACAAAGCCAGCGACTGCTGCATGGAAAATGGGCAGTAAGAAATGGTGCATTCAACAAAATATTTGTTAACAAACCTTAATAATAGTGGCGTCTATTGCTTCCCAATATTCACATATTGATAAAACACTGTGATGTGGTGAATTCGCAACCAATTCAAGCATTTCCAACAGTATCAAACTTATGATGCACTTTGCATCAATTTGTTTGCACAGGTGCAGAGTCTGTCGAAGTTGCGAATTGGGACAAGCGGACTACTGTGAATTCACCTGTTTAATTTCGTCAGATTACAGTGGGGAATTAAGGGATTGATGACAGGGTTGTGTAAGGCGACTATTCATTCAAATATTAAAGGAAATATAGCGATCAAGTAGCAACATTAATTAGTAGTGCTGCCACATAGGAATGAATGTAAAAAACACTAGTTGTAATAGATGTGACTTTCATATGGCGAGAAAAATGGGGACCCCTTGATAATAGACGTGACTTTCATATGGCAAGAAAAATGGGGACCCCTTGACACCCCCCCCCCTTGCCCTGCACCCTCCACTCACCTCCAACAGCGTTCCAGCGACGCACCTCCTCTGATGAGGTAAGTTGAATGCAACAGCGCTCCTTACCGCTTCGGGTCTTGTCGGCTGTATTTGGCAGCTGCCGGCCAGACCCGAAAATCTAAGGAGGGCCGTCGCATTTAGCTTACCATATTAGAGGAGGTGTGTCACTGGAACGCTGTTGGAGGTGAGTGGAGAGCACAGGGAAAGTGGGGGGCAGCGCGGGGCAGGGGGTGTCGCGAGGCAGGGGGGCACGAGGCGGGGGAGGCCCAGGGCGCCAATAGGGCCAGGACTGCCCCTGTCTATAACCCCCACTTTTTTTCTCCCTTAATGTACCTGTACCTCATCTACTTCTAATTCTTCTGATTTTAACTCCCTTTGCATACGCTGTAGCCTGGCATTCTTCTTCTTACAGCTCCTGAATCTGCTTATTGTACTGTACATCCTAGAGAATACTCCATTAAGTGACCAGACATTGGATTATCTGAGGATACATTGGTTTTCTTGGATTATAGCATAAAGCCGTCAGTTTTTAGATTACCATTTTCCTTATTTAAAGTGGACATGTCAGGTCAGAGCCGGCACTGTGTCAGGTTCTATTTATGTGAAGCTGGGAGTTGTCTTAGCTGAGTGCTAAAAACATTCAACCAAAACTGCAATAATTAAAGCAAACTCCCTGTTTCTTTTCTCCCCCCATGTACGACTCCCTGCTCGAGTTGGAGGGGGTAGGGCTAAAGAGAAACTGACAACTCCTCCAATCAGATCCCTCATTTCAAAATCTAGCAGTAAACTAATTAGAGGAGTTATTTTGCACTTTATTCATTTATTATTGAGCTACTATATTACACAGCATTTTATCAATCACTTCAGTCCCTGTGAGCTTACAATCTAGTTTTATTCATTTTTTTTATTGCGCTACTATATTACACAGCATTTTATCAATCACTTCAGTCCCTGTCCCTTGGAGCTTACAATCTAGTTTTACTATTTAGTCACACACACAGATCAGATGTATGTGTTTTGGATTGTGGGAGGAAACCCACACAAGTGCGGGGAGAACTTACCAACTCCACGTAGATGAACCAGGGTGGGGTTGAACCCAGGACCCAGCGCTGCAATACAGCAGTGCGAACCACTGAGCCACCAAACTGTTATAACTCCAGTCTTACCTATATACCCTTCCCCCCCCTCCCTTCCAAATCAACCTTGGAGTCAGGAATCGGGCATGTAAAAAGCAGGAAGTTTGCTTTTTAATTATTGCATCTTTAAGCTGGCCACTCTGCCTATGCTGGGCATTGCTTGGGTGCATTTCTCTAGCATTAAAGATGGCCAATCAATTATTGGGCTGGTGCAGCTAGTTTGAGTGGACAACAATGAAGAGGTTAAAGAGTATATGATAACTTTTGATTGGTTGAAAAAATGTACTGCCAAGATAAACCTTTTCCCCGGTTATACATTCTCCTAATTACAGCTGTCCAGTATAGACGCATTTATAGTCATTTCCAATATGTACCTGAATAAGCAAACACTACCTTTAAACAATACATTGTTCAAACGTTATAAGTTGAATGATGCCAAAGATATTTGCATTACCGCCTTAACACTAACCCATCCGGCTGCTGAGATCCCAGTGGATCCAATAACAGGCTATTAACGTGCTGATTAAGAGAGAGGAAGTGGCAGACACATTACTAACAGTACTCCTGTAGAGCAAATCAGACAGGGAAAAAAGACAATGTAATTGGCTTAGGTTAACTCTTGAGAAAGCTTCACAGCTGAATTAGCTAGGCCATTCCCAGCAATACAATACCTTTTTAAGTGTCTGGAAAAACTATATCCATGAAATGTATTGTAAGATCCATTTTAACAGTATTTCATCTTCCATAATGTTTCAGTTTTTGCAGACGACCAGTACAATTATAGGATGTTAAACTGACTGTTAAGATGCCACTGAATAAAATGACGTTCTCTTTCTGAAAATTGCAAGTGTGACAATGGCGTTCTTGTGAAATATCTGTAAGGATTTCTGTATGATAACACAAACTAGTGTTAAATTATTGGAAAATAGATCGGATGGGAAAAAATGAGTTGCAAAGGTTATGAAAATATTAAGGGAAGGAAGGACATGTCTGGTGATTCAGGGTTAAGCTCAAGAAAGAGAAGAGGTATGTTGAGTTCAGTAACATAAAGCAAAGAAAAAAAATCACTTTTAATGGAATAAATAAAGTTTGATTAGCAGTATAGCAACGCAGAGATTGGAAGGAAGTATGATCTAAAATCAATTTAAAGTGTGCATGGTGAAGGTCTTAGCAGAGAAGCTGAAATACAAGATCAGTTAGCATGTATTTCAGGAAAACATTTCAATTAAGAGTCAAACCAAAATAAACAATAATCCCCCCTTCCCTCCCCCCTCCAGGAAATCAGTGACTTTCTACAACTGGGCCTCCCGGACTGGCGGCATTAAAGGTTAAATTTAGTGACAATGTCAGATGTCTTTATGTAGTCAGGTCATAAGGAAGATTAGATGGTCAAAGGTGTTTAGGTGGTCAACTTAGTTTAGACTTAGGCTAACTACATTAAGTTAAAGTTAACAGAAATGTTATATTTTCATTGGCTTGCTGATCACTTTGCCGATGACTCTATGATGAGGATGTGCTCGCCAAAGCTTTTTAGTGGTCAGTTTATGGGTGTTAATGTTTTAAAGCGAGAATACGACTGTCAAATTCTCAAATAGCGGATTCCCATAGCAAATCCGCTACAATTTTAAAGTTGCGTCCTCAACAACCTTCCCACAGTAAATTTGTGACTGTGACAATATTCCTACATTGAAGTCGCAACTGCGACAGCAGCAGTCTATTGCGACTGTCTTTAGCTGGCAAATTCACACCTTTTGCAACAATTTGGACTTTAACCAATAACCCCCTATATTTTTAAACTGGGCATTTATTTGATTTGCATCATTTGAAATGTAGTTTGCAATATACTGTACATCTACCAGGCATTTGGATATCTTTGGATACTTTGATGCGGATTTGATTTTTGAAGTGTTTTTATTGTAAAGTGTAAGTTTTCTTTTTAACGTATTTACTACCGGTTTATTGTTTATTTTTAAGATGTTGTTTGTTAAGACTCCAAGCCAAGAATACAAACCTAAGCATTATTTTGGATTATTTCTTGTTAGTTTGTATCTATTTTGGCATAACCCAAAGAATTTCAAACCTGTCTTGAACTGGAAATGTCAGATTGATACGAACCCAAACCGCTCATTTCTATTCATAATAGCGTTACCTATATATTAAAAAAAAGCCTGCGCTCTAAAAATGAATGGCCACTATGTAACAAGGAATCAAAGGGAGTCAAATAAGGCAGTTGGTCATCATAATTTACCGAGAGTCAAGGTAAACCAGCTGATCTATTATTCCCACCCAACCTAAGAATCAATTCATATAGCAATAGCCCTTTGTTCAAACCAAGGACAGAGGTACAACAGATGACACTGGGGCAGGATGGTGAAGGGGAATCTTCAACATAAAATGCACCTACAGATGGAGCATCTGGAGTTGACAGTGGCACCTTCTTTACCATTAGTACGAATGGGGGGTTTTCTGCATTGTGTGAATCAGAAGCTGCACTCCCTCTGAAAATACTAGCAGCTACTATACACAATAAAGAGAATTGACAAATAAAACATAATAAATATAAGTTAGATATGCATATCCTAGTACGATAGTGCAAAAGTGCATCATTATGTCACCAAAATGAATGAAGATAACACTAGATAAGTCTGTGAGTTGAACCACAGTTCTATGGATAAACTACTGATGATACACTGTAGTATCTCAATGAGTTGTGTCTAATGCCAAATGAGCCCTGGTACATACGCATACCTGTACCATTTATAAGAAGTCACTCACCAATGTTGAATTGAGCTAAACTTGTCAAAAAAAAAGATTACTTACCAATACAGCAAATGTGTTGACTACAATTTTTTTTTACTTATACCCCTATATATTTATACATTTCTACGTGCATTTGGAAGCACGCCGACATATTCTCCATGTTATTTAGGTGTTTTCTATTTTAGGTATTTGTTTCTGTTGGAGAATAGAGCTGGTGAACGCTGCTTGGGAAATGCAAGCATCATGAAGGGCATTGTTTAAACACTGTATAAAATTTCAGAACTGCTAAAAAGCTTCTGACTTCTGATATAAAGTACTTTAAGATACAATTACCAAACACCATGAAAATTAGCTATGAGCCTAACAAACGCCTTGTGATCCCAAATCTTACTATTGAGGCTTCTACTATTATTAAGCTTTTAGTCTGTATTCAACCCTCTCTAGAGGAGCTGATAAACCATGTTTCAGCGCTCGTTTCATTCTATTCTGCTCTCTATTGAGTGACACAGCAGCAATCTTCAAGTGTATAATTTTCAAATTTGAAGTCAATCGATTGAAATCCTTTATCCTGAAACCAAGCACAGTTATTAAATGAGTCTGTAAAAAGAAAAAAAAAATACCACTTTGTAACAACTATTTCTCACTTCATTCCTCTTCCACTATGTCCTAGTACTTACCAGACAAGAACAGGAATCATTTATTCGGTGATCCAATGTACGGTAAAATACTTTTAAAAAAGGGGAGACAGGATCAAATCTGCAGGGATTTTTTTAGATACGAACTCATCCCTGGTATGTCTCTAGAGCATTATCTGTTCACAAAAATGAATAAAGAAAACAGAGACTCCTTGTGTAATTGTTAACATTGTTAACACTGGATATATGCATTTAGATGATTTATCAAATGTACAATACTCTGTTTTTCCCACACCTTTAACTGATCAGCATATTGACTGTAGTTTAATTCACTGGAAACTTGACTAGGTGACCTTGTTGCATTTCAAAGCACTTAGCAGACATACAGTCTAGCTAAAAAAAATAAAATGGACAGACAAAACAAAGACTCCGCTATATGTTACATTTTCCCTCCTGCATTGTTGTTCTTTACACTTTCTAAAGCAGAAATAAAGAGATACAGATAAAAAAGAAAACCACATTCATTGCAGCTAGTAATCTACTTTCCAAATGGCAAGTCAGTGGAGAAATGAACATGTCAGCAGAAGGTGGGTCATTTTCAGTCTTTGTTTTGTACCAAGCTTTTAATGTGTCAAACCTTGATACGGTGATGGGTAGCGTAGTATAGAGGAACAACAGGATTTCTAACCTTCAAGCATAAATTGAAAAGAAAAAAAAGCCATACTCTCTAGAAATACATATCTACTTCATAATGTACTGTCCTAAATGGCAGTCGAAGGACTAAAGTTATTGTTCTTTGGAGATGGCGTCTTCCAACGCCTCTAGACCCTGCGGGTTTATCAAAATGCGGCCATACTGATTGCTTTTATTAATGCTATTTTTTTTTTTTAAAGTAGTCATGCCCATTATCTGTCACATATAGAAAGCAAAAGCCAAAAGGCTTGGTCATCTAAAAGAACATTGGCTCAGTTTGATACCAAAGTTCACTTTGGGTGAACAATCTGTTTAAATTCATCTCAAAACACGCATCAAACAAAAGGGCTTTTACTGCTTTGTTCTTTAAAATTCAAATGTACATTTTTTTAGGTTACAAACAACAAATGTACAATCCTAAATGCGTTGCTAAACTATGTAATGGCTACAAACCAGAGTATTTTAAAGGGAAGAAGACAAAGACTTATTGATTGAAGCCAATTACTGAATCAGGTCCATAATAAAACTCAATATTGATTTGTGGCCATGATGCTAACATAATCAGTCACATTTTGGAATTTAGCCCCAGATCATATTGATCCATGTCAAGTTCAACTTTCAGCAGTATTTGCAGATGAAAGAACTATTTAATTCAAGCTAGCTGAAGGATGTCCAAGATCGGATCTCCCAAATAAAAACATAATAATTCTTATAATTTGATTTAGCGCTGTCAAACCAAGAGTCACATTCATGGGACAGATTTGACAATGTAGGTGCAACAAATAGACAGACTGACACTCCTTGCTGTGTTTCAGTTAAAAGATCATGAAAAAGACATTGTGTCATTTATTAAGGGAGAAGGACAACAACCCATTCATGTAATAATTATTGTAGTGACCTCCAGTTTGACTAAATATTATGAGTATATCAAGTTAAGGCAGTAGTTTAATTCTGCATGATGCAATGTTAGACAAACATAATATATATGAATATAATATATATATATACACATGTAAGTGTATAATATATACAAATGTAGTAGGATTGACTTGGTCAGTTACTTCTAGGTATATTTTGTCACTAACAGAACCCTTGAGCATAATGTGTTTGCAACAGTTTCTCCATATGATTGTACTGACAATTACTGTGTTATCTTGAGTTATATTTAGTCATTGTGTTAAATCAGCTCAGCTTCATCTGTATGGGAAAATAACTATGTCAAGCCGATCAGTAAGGGGAACAATATTACCAGTAACCCCATGTGTGGCTATGTAAAACATCAGCTAGATTCGTCTACTCATCAGTCCTATATATATATATATATATATATATATATATATATATATATATATCATATATATACTTTGTGTCATCTTTCTACATGCACACATCAGCAGCCTGAACCACCAGAGTAGAATAAAAAACTTGCACTAATTAAGAATCTGCAACCCTGAAATCTGGCAGTAAAAAAAACTTACATTCTCAGGGCCAGCAGTAATTCAAATCAGCGCAAGATTAAGGGCCTTATTGACTAAAGGCCAAATAGTTGCGTGCAGCTCTGAACTTGATTACCATTTCCCCATGTTCTCTTCTGCCGTTCCTTCCCTGTGAAGTTTTCTTTCACAATATACATACCATTAACCTTCAGGCTCTTTTTTTCTCTCTGCTCCATCCTCTGCGCCCTCATTTCCCCCGTCTGGACCTATAGTAGCGCTATTTATTGTAATTGCATTCTGCCTGTTGTCACTCTTTCCTTTGCCCCCTTGCAACATCTACATATTTGTGTTCATAAGCCTTGGCCCTGGTTGAATGCAGAAACTTATTTTATGAGATCCTGCATGTGTAGTGCAGAATATCTGTGGAAGAAATGACTTTCACGGGTCCTGTCCCTCTCTGGCCAATAGTTTCTACACTTCCAGTTTAGACTCTGCGTGATCTGGTCTAACCATTCGAAATGCACCATCTATTGGACCCTCTGAAATCTGGTTTCCAGCCAGGGCACTCCATGGAGTGGAGTTTCATGCAGTCACCCATTGACTATGGGCAAGTTTTGTGACGATAAATGCATATGAAATGTAACTGTACATTTATTACCAGGCAACCTGGTACAGACGGAAGAAATGTAGCTGGCTTCCAATCTGTGTAAGCTGCAGTATCCTTTAAGATGTAAGTGTTTGTGAAGCTGAAATTTCTTTGCTCTATAGTTACATACGTATTTCTGTGTGCGTGTGTCCAGGCTTACCCGCATGAAGAAAAAAAAAGTAACAAAAGAAAGATTTGAGAAGATTTCCGCCGATTTTACTGCCCTGTGAAGTTTGCTTCCATGAATTATCCCTTGGAGATGACATTTTTTTTTTTTTTTGCTTTCAGGCTCTTTCTCTACAAAGATTTTTCATAGTAATAAAATGAAGGCTTAAAATCATATTATTATCCCAATACTTTTTATTAAAAAGAATATTTCATTTTCTTGTATATCCATAAACATTACTATTCTGTTTCTTGTGACTAGAAAATGTAGTTTTCATCTATTTATTATAATCATTTGTTTTACACAGATCCCTCATCTCAAGCACTGTACTGATAAACTCAACAGACTGCGATGATGAAACTGTGGCTAGTTTATAACATTAAATCCTGCAGACAAGCTATGGGGTTATAACATTTTGTTAGAATGATAACTTGTACGTCAGACAAAAAGCAAGACAGGACTGATTTGTCGATAAAGAAGAAGCAGACTAAGGGCCTTATTGACTAAAGGCTGAATAGTTGTATATAGCTATAAATTCACATTTAATCACTGCTTCCCCATGTTCGCTTATTGAGCAAACTCTGCAATGTGGCAAATATGCATCTAAATTGAGTGACTATGATAGTCAAAATCTTATGGAGCACTTTACATCACTTAATGTGCATGTGCACAGGTACATTGACTAATGACGAAGCTGTGGAGTTAGTCAAAGTCGTAAGTTTGACAAGGCGTAGTCCTCGAAATTCCCTGTTTAAGTTTGCAACATTGTGTGGTTGATGGCAGGGCCCCGGTATAGCATAAGGTGACTATCCATTCAAAAGTGACAATGGTGACTGCTACTAAAATAGTCTACTACTATACATGAACTAGAACATAGAAAGGGATGTAATATTCACTTATATACAGTTAGTGGCACATTGTGAGGATAAA
>WMED01008179.1:2767-17103 GCA_019650415.1 Pipa parva | reverse complement strand
GGAAAATTGTCGCAATATTAACATTAAAAAATTGTTGTGACTTTACAATGGGGAAATTGTTGCGGATTTACAATGGGAATCCACTGTTTGTGAATTCAACAGTCAAATTTGCACCTTAGTGAATAACCCCCTAAGTGAGATGCCGAATAAGTCAAGAGACTTACCTCTACCAGTTTGGATGCTAGGTACATGGAAATGGTGGTGCTTTTGTAAAACATCATAGAGATTCCTGCTAGAAACCCTGACAATAAAAAAAAATATATATACACATTTTTATGAAAAACTAAAAAAATTCCTTTTAAAATAAGAAGCAAGTCAAATAGTAAGAAAAAACTCTCTCTTTAATAGAAGTTGACCAAGCGAGATATTTCCCTCTGTTGGCTTCCCTGTATACCAGACTTGGGCATTGTATGGTCCGTGGGCCACATTCGGCCCTCTAGCTATCTCTGACCGGCCTGCGTAAGCCTGAGAAAATGGGGGGCGTGGCCAAATTGCCACAGTTGCCGGCATGTAAAGTATACTACTCTGGCCTTCTGACAACATTTCAATTTCTCATGTGGCCCCATGGGAAAATTAATTGCCCACCCCTGCTGTATACTAATTAGTTCTGACAATAAAAAACATCTCCTTTTTCCAGCTAATGTTGTCACCAGAAAAAACAAAACTGTTGCACAGGGTTTTTTTTTGTTCTTCTTGGAAAAAAAATTTAATTTTTACCACAAAAAAAAAAAAAATGTTTGCAGTTTTCTAAACAGAAGATATTTTTGTTGCTCTGCCATATTATAATAATCATAATGGTCATACCTAGGAACTCTTGGTCACACTAAGTTCAGCTTTTTTCTAAGTGGATTGGGGGCTTAATGATGCTAACTGCATCAAAAGGGATGGGGTTATGCAGATTCAGGGTAATTGGATTGGTTTGGCAGAAGGAAAGGTGGTGTTTGGGCAGAACAGAGTGGGGTTAGGGTAGAGCCTTGGGGAAAAATGGGAGGGTTTCCCTGCAGACCCCAGTCTTTGCTTTGTGTCTTCAGGTGAAACTCAGCAAGTTCCCAGGTCTGGTAATGAGACATCATATTAACGCTTATTAACAGAGTAAAAGGAACTTGCACAATCTGCACTGTGATTAGTGTTACCGTATGTTCAGAATGAAACAAATACAGACAGTTCTCATAAGAAAAAACAGCTGGTCACGGGTGCTTATTTATAGACTAGTCAGAGCTTGAAATGAATTAAAACAATGTTCAACGATATCAGATAAAACCAGCTTTTTGTACTTTTTACTGTGAAATAAAAGTTTACAGTTGACTTCTCCATTTGAGCTAAAGTGAGACTCTAAATAGTTTCCGACGTGAATAGATTATGAAACAGTTTTACGAAGTAACATCTCTGGAACTAATAAGCACCTGACATAAGAGCACCAATGCTTTCATTCAGGAAGAATCCCTCACTGCACCATACAACAGCCTTTTAAATAATTATACACATTTACTAAAGTGGATCGCAATATGATGACACTTACCAGCTATAAGTGCGTGGAGCTCATCATCCAAGTTACGAAGCCATCGCAGGAAGCAACTAGTACCCTAAGTGAAAGAATGAGGATTTACTGTTACATCTGACCATTCAGTGCTATTGAGAACTAAACAGAATACATATTGCCATATCCTCAGTCTACAAAGTAAAATTCTAATCTCCCTTTTAGAAACTCTAAAAATATCTTACCTATATTAGAAACAAGCATGACGTTTTATACCACCCAGATTCTGCAACATATATGACACAGGTGAGTTAATATCACTTTATGAGTGTTGGGGCAGATCCTCCTAATGTTTCTAAATAATGGGTAGGGATAAAGCATATGCATTGTCTATGAATAAGGTCTAGTATGGTGAAGGCTATTCTCTATGATCCACAAACCTTGTTCTCTATGAGCTGCAAATTCATATATAAAATACAATTATTAATTTAGAAACAGTGGCAATATCTGCCCCAGGTTAGAAGACTGTATCAACTATCATTCCTTGAGATCATTATTATAATCTTAAACTGGCTACCTGGCGAATGGTTCATGCCAACATACATCATGACAATGGGTCTGAAAGACTTGAAGACTGAGAAACAATGCTAAACATCATATTTACTAAAGTCTAATAGATTATCCTTTTAAAGTCGAATACCTTTTTACTTATTATCGACCTCTTCTCCTATTTAATAAATCTCTTTCTAGATTCCATGCATTGGTTATCGCTGTGTATCTATATCGCCTATTTTGATCAATATCGTTCATACATCAAATAACAGATATCGCTCAAGGGCTATTTAACTAAGCTTACTATTTGCTTACTACGATCAAACTTATCACTCAAAATGGTTCGCCACCCTAGATCTGGCGAAACCCATTCAGATCTATGTTAAACTGCAGCGCAAATATCAAAAAGCACTCTCTAACACATCAACAACTGCATACTGTTACTAAACTAACACAACTACACAAAAAAACAAAGTATCCCAAAATAAAGATAAAATAGACCAGGGGTCGGCAAACTTAGATAAGGAGGGAGCCATTTCGCTTCCTCCTCCAGCGGCGACAATCTTTTTGTGAGCCGCAAAGGCGGAGGAGCGCACTCTCCCGACCACATGACCTGCCGACGGCCAATCAGAAGAGGCATCAGAGTTCATGGGCGGGGCTTCGGAATTGCACTCCGAGCCAAAAGACGGCTAAAGAGCCGCATGTGACATGCAAACCGCACTTTGCCGACCCCTGAAATAGACAGCTTGATAAATAGGTTATGAACCAAATTCACAAAAATAACGGTGATAGCTGGCGATAACAGCGCTATCTTTAGTAAATATGCCCCATTAATAAGTGTTGTGCTTCAGTTGTCCTATGGTGTGTTCCATTGTGGCCAGCACGACTGACTGCAAAGGCGAATGACGGAATATCCGTTAAACCCTTCATTGGAATGGTTCACCTTCATGTCGTATATTTGAATGCGTATTACATCACATGTGTGCTATACTATTTCATTTATTACATGGTTTATTACATGGTTTATTACATGGTTTACACCTATACACCTGTTGCATCTGCCTGGATTTTAACATTTTCTATCTGGGAAGTGTATTCACTTTTTCACCCAATACTTACCTTATAAATACTGACAAAGGATCCAAGAAAAGCGCCAAGCTGGAAATTCTCCTTGTTATAAAACAGAGACAGGAGGCGTGAAGGCTTGGTAAACAGGTGTCTGAATGTGGATGGGATCCGAAGGCAGCACTGGATCAGATATCCGACGCTAAACATTCGAATGAAACCCTGCGCAAACAAAATCTTATTTTAATCACAATAAAAACCATCTCTGTCAAAGAAAACTTGTTCAGCGGTATCCCGTGCATATCTCTTCTGTTAACTTCCAGGTGGAGCCCACATGCCCCATATTAGGTTACCTGTCTGGATCTGCTGCTAGGACAGATGATGAAAGCCCACAGTAAACCATTAGCTCTACATGGGCAAGTTACTGGAAATAAATCCATGCTGTTGATAAACACAGCCCAATGGGAAGAAGCACAGTTGTTTACAATGGGTTCACGAGCCATTAAATCACACAGTGGTACAGAGCTGAGCAGTATCCCTGGGGGGAAACAAGAAATGTTTGATCTTGTTTGAATGGTTCTAGAGCGTTTGATGTCTGTTTACTTAGTGGAAGGTGCGGATGAATAATCACTGTAATCACAGAAATGTACTGTAACTGTCTGTATACAAAGCAGAAGCATTCTGGCAGGCCTTTGAAATGAACAGTTGTGTTTAAAAGTAAATCAGATAGCATTTATTTATTTATTTTTTTTATTAAACATGGGAGATTGCATTTAATATTATGAGGTCATTTTGACCCGATTGGTCTGTTTTGTCTCTATTCATCACCTTTCTCCACATTTTTTATGTTTTTTTTTTTTTTTTAAGATGCACTTATTTGATTCTACTGATTCATACAGGGTCAGAAAAAAAAAAAATCCCAATATTTTAATAGATCCATAATGAAAATATATGAATTGAAATTGTTCTCAGAGGAATTCCTTTCTGTTTTTGATCGATACATCGAAAATCTTTTTCAAAGGGAAAAATGATCTGGCTTAGAATAAATTGTATCAATATTTTATGGGTATTTAACACGATTCTACAGGAGTAAAAAGGGTTACGGTACTTTTTTTTTGTTTTTTTATAAATATTCCCCCACTCCAAATTCAATATGAACTGAAAATGGTGTATAGAAAGTATAACTTTATTTAAAGTTCTATTAAAAACAACGAGACTGGGTGGGGTTTGATTATGGAACACATTCATCATTGCTGCTATCAGTGCAGATAGAAAATAAAGTCAATATAATTCATGAATTCAACTTCACAACAATAACATTTTTACAAGTGCTGTGCTTTAATAACTTCCATACATATGTAGCTTAGGTTGCAGGTAAATAGATTAGGGTAATTAATAATAAAAAAATATATATTTTAAAAGTTAAGTGCTACAAAAGAGGTACAGTATAAAGATGCTATAGAGCAGCGGTGGCGTGCCGTTGCCACCACTGCTATCCTTGATCCCTGCAGAGAGCGGGTGCTCCTTCAGTGCAGGCTGCTGACCCGACCAGACAGTTTTCAGGTGAGATCAGTGACCTACACTGAAGGAGCGCCCTCTCGACAACAGGATATGCCCTGCAGGGCTCTTCCCTGATGCAGCTGCGATGACGTCACTTATCAGCACCTACGCTTCAAGGGAAGGCACTGGTGAGTGACGTCTCTTTTCAGCACTTGGTGCCGAAAAGGTTCGCCCTCGCTGATATACAGAGATAAGAGGGAAAACAGAACCCTCCAATTTTAAGTGGTTTAAATCTAATTTCCATCTTTATTTGATATATACGCATGACAAAATAAATGATTAGTGCGCACAATATTAGAGAGTTTTGTTTTCCTTCTTATCTCGTTAAATAACTTCCATGCCTATCCAAAGGGGATCTTTTCATTTTCTAGTGTTACTGTTCCTTTAATCACATTGACTGTAACAATTCAATTCCTCCTTTTGTCTCTCCCCCTTACTTATTAATTCATTATTACCCCCCCCCCCCCCACACACACACACACACACACACACACACACCTTTACTGTACAGTCTTGAATAAAGTAACCTTACTCCTTTAGTCATTTCAATTTTGGATGCTCTTCTCATAAGCTGCCATTTACATCGTTACATCTCTCTCTAATTAATAACAGCAACATTCTTTCCTTTCTCTAGCTAATGTCAGCTTTGAATGGAACTGGTTTGGAATCGTTCTACCTCTGATCGTCAATACCATAAATCAGCATATGTCATTTCCATTCAGAAGCGCTATCCCCGTGGTGACTTCATTGAACTGGCTTTGTGAATTCTCCTTATTCTGTGTTGTTACAATGTTTCTACCGCACAGAAATTAAACTCCCCGTGGATAGTTTTGTACCACAACAGCATGTGGCCAACAGAAATGCTTCCAACAGATGTGACAGAAACACAGAGGGATCCCCAAGAAACTGTTCAATTAAACGGTTGTGAGGTTTACTAATGGAAAGGGCTAAATGTCAGCAGCATGGGCTAAGCTTAAAAATAGTTTTTATAAGCAAATAAACATTAAGATCTGGGGAAGGAGACTCTGTTTCCAAGAAGAAACAATGATGTTCAGGCTATTTCAAAAGAAACCAATATCCAACTGGGTTTGGAAATCCCTGAGTTAGTCATTCATTGTTTAGCATCAACGAGAGAAGTAACAAATGCTGAGTAATTGTGGATCTCTGATGTAAACATAGATTGCGGTGCGTCGCATTAAAATACTACACATTCCATTTGTGAGACAAGTATCATTTCATCTGAACATAAATTATTAACTAAACAGTCAGGAAAGAATATATTGTATGGTCTAGTAAACCATAGCAACCAATCAGCTGTTATAGTACACTATATACTGGTACAGTACAACTATCATTTTAAAAGAGAACATTTAAAGGAGACCTAAAGCAAAAAAAAATAAAAAGGACTGTTAAAATACTTACCTTATACAGAGCCGACTGATTAAAGTCACAACATGAGCTGTGCTGTAATTAGCCAGCACCTGACGCCTCCTTCACAGTTGCTGGCTGACACAGAAGCCAGCGTGCAGCGTCTTTTTCTTGATTCACCAGCCTCATACATCATCACACTCATTGCGGGGAGCGTTCTCATTGGCCCCCGCAATGAACGTGATGATGTTTAAGCCATTTTTCACTCTGGGTGAATCAAGGTGGGAGGAGCTTTGTGCTGGCTTCTCAGTCAGCCAGCGCTGTGTAGGAAGCATCGGGTGTCAACTAATTATAGCACAGCTCATGCTGTGACTGTAATCAATCAGCTCTGTATAAGGTAAGTATTTTAGCAGTTCTTTTTTATACTTTAGTTCTCCTTTAATTTGTTGGTATGGTTTACTAAATCTGGACAAATGCTCTTATTGATAATTTGCCTAACGTCTCCAAAGGTTAGCTCCAATGTTTCTAAACCCAAACATCTCCGGACAACAGTCAAGTTGCATTCAACATATTTACTATAGTCGTCAACCTGCAGCTTGGATATAAATTGTAAGAATTTGTTTCCTTAGGGCAATCTTATAAAAATATTATAACAAACCTTTCATTTGTGTTCTGGCAAATAGACCAAGCACAGTAGCAGTTATACATCAGAAAACTGCTACTGCGCTTGCTCTATTCGCTGAAACACACAGGAACAGGAAGTGAAGTGGATCCCATTGTCAAGAGAAAAAGATATTGGCAAGTTACTTGCAGCAGGAGGCAGTGCTGGGACCCACCGGTAAGTATTCCGCCCACCCCTTAAGAATCACCCGTAGACCTAACGAGCCTCTTGTTAAAATTTAAATTAAAATTTCTACCATTTCACTGAATTAGGCATCTCCCAGGAATAACCTTTTTTAATGATAAAATCCTAGAATTCACGTCCATTCATCAATTCTCCAATTCCGCTTATACATAAAACTCTGTGATGTGCAAATACTCTGCATATTTAGAGGCTGACAGTAGTGGATATATACGGAGCTCTGTGCATCACTTTGCATGCGACTCTCGCCTGTTTACCAAGTGTCTTAATGTTTGCCAATTTTGTCAAGACACAGTAGGGGGTTGATTGTAGGATTATGTGGCATAACACAACTACTATTCGACTGACTACACCACACTCAGAGGGTTATTGACTAAAGTTCAAATTGTCTCGTAAAGGTGTGAATTCTCCAGCTCCCCTTTTTTGGGTATTCAGCAAACTCTGCGATGTGGTGAATTCCTCAGCTAACGACAGTCGCACACTACAGAATAGACTGCTACTGACACGGTTGCAACTTTACTATGGGAATCTGAAGTTTAGTGAATAAGGAGTAGAGAATCAGGGTGTAGCCACCCAAAGTGATGAGAATTCACTCCTAAAGTCGAATTCTCACTTTAGTCAATAACCCCCCCAGTGCCAGTCCAGTTTGTAAACATGGTCTGGTCTGTCAATAAGACACATTAGTCAGAAAATGTGACTATAGGGAGGGGAATAGAACTATTATATGTCACAGACGCCAAATTTGGTCTGGTCATTTAAACTACAGAATCTTCCCATTTGCACCTAGATCAGTGCATAAGCAGCTTACCCTAGCTTGTCCCTGCTAAATCCCATTGAAACTGTTTCAGAAACAGCTGCACACAGTAACTGATTAACTTTTCCCTTTGAGACTGTTTAGACTGGTTTTGGCCCAGCCTATATTTAGAAAAGGTCTCACAAGTTAGTATCCACGCTTGGCATGAACTGGAACTTTGTATATTTGAGGTTTTTAGCCAATAATAAAATATATATCTTGGGAGGTATTAAGGAAATGCTTTCGGCGAATGACCCAGAGCTCCGTTTTCTAAATGATCACAGCACATGTTTCAGTTATCTCTTTCCCTGCTGAAATCCATCACTCCTTGTATAATAATCACTTTCACATGTTGGGAAATGCGACCCGCAACAATGAAAATGTTATAGCGCTTGGTAAGTAATTGTTAAATTGCCTAAAAAGGTCTCATTGACATAAAAAAAGAATAGTGGATATATTAAATGGCATTGTTGTGTTATTTATCGAACACATTTCTTTGTGTTGCAGCGAAATTATCATTAAATGAATCAGCTTTTAGGTTAGTGCGTAGTGTAAACCAGTTTCCTGTCTACAAGGTTCGAATTTGCATTCATTCAACACTTCCCCATCTTTGGGTAGTCAGCAAATCTGCAATTTGGCGAATTTGCGTCCAGTTCGAGTGGTTATAATAGTCATTGACATCCGGAGCTCTTCGCGCTATTTGGCTGTTCATCAAGTGTCTCTCTGCATCCTACTACTGTTCTACTGGCTACAACGCATTAAGTAAGAAATAGGTTCCGGATCTGTTTCATTCTTTGTTAAGGGAATCCAGCAGCTTAGTGAATAAGGAGTAGTGTCAAGGTGTCACAAAGTGAAGCAAATAACTCTTCGACAGTCGAATTCCCGCTTGTGAATAGGCCTCTCAATTTGTTGTTGAAAAAATGAGAGTAAAAATGAAACTACTTTTTGCAAGCCTGTTACAATACTGCCAAGTAGCAATCAGTTGGGACTTTATGAACAGCTACAGATTTATTAGGATACACAACTGAATGCCTGTGTACTAACAGGGCTTCACAAGAGTTCACAGTGCTAGGTGCAGAGTAACAGTTGAATTATATCATTGGGTTTCTGCCACTGTCCTTATACTGTAGATAGGATACAGTTATGCAAAAAAAAAAAAAAGTACCGTATATTAAAGAGAGAGAATGAGATGCATACATAGTGGTATATACAAACACACACTTATACCCTGGGGATAAAATAGCAGTTATTTATTTTGGTCAGTTCCCGTCACCTTGGGAATAACTAAATCATTGTAATGTACAAAGACATTTTTATAATTGTTTTTTTATACATTAATCTCTTTGTCTCAGGGAATGGGAATGAACTCCTTTGTATGATTTCAGAATTTACTTTTCAGGATAATAAAAAAAATAATAATGAAAATCTCATCCCAGAAAGATTTAGCAGTCGTAGTGCGACAAGCGAGTTTGCGAGTTCATGTAGCGTCATTTGCATCACTAATTAATCTGATTGATTAAATGCCTAATCTCAATTATCACTCATAATATCCACGTTCCCGAAACAGATTTGTTGGCTGCGGCATTGACGAGACAACATGAAAGCTTAGAACAATGACTCCGATTTTTCATTTTGTTCTTCAAAGAAGCGAACTCACCATATCTGGCTCAATTCCCTGTATAACATCTTGTAACGGCTTAAAGGGGTTCTTCATCTTGGAATACATTTGTAGCACGTAGTTGATGGCAGTAGTCTAAGCCAGTTTGCAGTTTATTTTTTATTGTTCCATTTTTTTTTCTTCTATCTGGTTTTAAATTGCTTTCTGATTTCTTTAAATTCATTCCTTTCTTTCTTTTTTTTTATTACAATATTCCTTGTCAAATTTTTACTTTAACTCTGCACCTGTTGCTATGTTAATGAACCCTAGCAACCGGAAGATTATTTCCATATAAACAAGAGAGATTCTAGACAAAAACATTAAATGCTATAAAAATGCAATGATAAAAAAAATAAACACCAACTGCCCAACAACATACTAATAATGTATTCCAAAGTAAACTTGCGCTTCAGCTGGTTTCCAGTATGTGTTTGTTTGGACATTGTTAGCTTACCTTAATACAGTAAGAAATGCAGTTGTCTTCATAATGTTTACAGCATCTGTGCCTTGGTCCATGTTTACATCTAAAGAGGAAATTGCATGTTGGTAAATAAAAACATTGTAGAAATATATATCCACAAAATCAGTTATTCGGAGGCTTGAATCTTCATTTCTAATTTTTTTTTAATTTACTGTTTAACATTCTTCTTGAGGCCCTGTGATATCTCAATTCTAGTCTACTTAAAAGCGCTGCCTGGTTGCTGAGTTAAGGGTTCCTTAGCAACCAGAGCATCATTTAAATTTAAAAAAACACTGGAGCAAAGAGCTAAATAATTAAAATAAACACACAGACAAAAATGAAAGCCAGTTGCAAATTCTTTTAGAATACTATTATATAATGTATTAAAATGATATATAAGACAGGGGAGTAGTATAGCCTTGGTAAATTTAAATAAAATGAAATATAAGACAGGGGAGTCCTACAGACTTGATAATTTTATGGTACATATCTAGGCTTTCATGAGATATCTGACACATTAAGCCAATTCACAAGCTACACAGTTTAGGGGGGGAGTTCAGCAAGCTCCAAAGTGAGGCGCGTAGTGTTCGCCTCACTTCGGAAAAACTGAAATGTGCATGTTGATGTCCGCGTGCAGGACATCAGCATGCGCATTTCAGTTGTTCCAAAGTGAGGCGAACACTATGCACCTCACTTCGGGGCTTGCTGAATTCCCGCCTAGATCTGGGTTTGGAGACAATTGAGTGGATCAGCCTAACTAAAACACACCCGTATAAGAGGAGAAAGTAGTAATAAGAGGCGATTTCGCCGTCCTATAGGTCACTGGTGAGATCTCACTTTAAATATTGCATGCAATTGTAGATGGCCTAGCTATATATAAAAAAAAATCATTAATAGAATTCAAACTGTTCAGAGGAGGGCAATTAAATGCTGCCTGGTCTCAATAATAAAACATATGAGGAATTTATACAACTGGTACAGATTAGTAAATAGGAGGGAACAGTGGCGGTTCTGGGTGAACCGCCCCTTGATCTCCCCCCACACCCCCCTGTCCCCCACTCACCTCCTCCAGCGTTGCACCCCCTCTAAGCGCTTCTACACAATGAGGTAAGTTGAATGTGAATACAGCTGACAAGACCCAAAGCAGCCAAGGAGCATCGTCGCATTTAACTTACCTCATTGTGGAGAAGTGCTTAGAGGAGGAGCATCGCTGGAATGCTGGAGGTGAGTTTAGCTATGGGCAATGTGGGTGACAGAGCCCCTCAAATAGATTGCGCCCAGGGCAGTCGCCCACATCTCCCATTGCTAGAACCGGCCCTGGGAGGGAGAGAGGAGATACGATAGGGACATTTAAATATCTCAATGGGACTTTACAGAGTTCAGAGGAGGGTAACATTTTATAGAAGTCTTTAGTTCCTCAAACTAGGCTAAGGGGCAAATTCATCAAAATGTGACCAAATGAGTAAAGGTCCAAATTCATGTTCATCTGACACTTTCCTAATTCAGTGTATTCAGAAAATTCTGTTATTTTCTCCGATGTGGTGAATTTGTGCCCAATTTAACATATGCTGATGGTTGTGTACTTGTGCATATCTGCACATGCATGTGCAATTAGACTATTTACCAAGCGTTAGAATGTGTTGCAGTGGCAAATCACCAAGGCGTACTCCTCTGAAAGCATCAGTATGACATGTAGATCGTAAGCTCTATGGGGCAGAGACCTCCAACCTCTTGTGTCAACCGCAACCTAGCACTTAAAGTGAACTATCCTTGTAATATTTTACTTGTATTGTTTAATGCACTTTATTTGTATCTGTCAGAGGGAAGCGAAACAAAATGGGATGAATTTGCTGTGTCTGGAAAATTCGCACTTTGATGAATAAGAACCAAAACCTGCTTCGTGAATAACAAGTGAATTTGCATCTTCCTGATCGTAGTGATGCGAACAGATGCAAAGTCACTATGCCAGGCGAATTTACACTTTAATGAATGACCCCAATCTGTATTTGTTTTCATTTCTAGAAATAAGACAGTGCCACATCTCCTAACATCTCCTCCCATTCAATTTCCCGGCCTAACAACAGACATGATCCTGCAGCCGAACATTGCACAATTTCAGACGAACATCCCACGTTGTTAGCCGGAGCCAATTTTTTTTTTCTAGGGATCTCATGCGTTTCAGGTATTTTAGAAATAAATTACATTAGTCGGCGCGCACTGACAGCGAGAGCAGGCCAGAGGTAAGGCAATAGGAGTTACATCTGTTAAGCCTGAAATATCACATAAGAAACGTTGCCGAGCTGGACTGATTTGTTAACCTTATAAGCGTGAACAATGTTGCAATATGATCAGTGCCAGGAAATACCATTTTCCCTGCATAATATGAGTCAGAAAATGTCCAGTGTTGTAGGGGAAAACTGGAAATATTGTGCCCAGATTCCTCTTACAGGGAAAATAACACCAGATACTGTAGCTAGTAAGCTGAATACATGATTTGTATTACTTTATTTTATTTCTTGTCTTTGCTGGCTTTAGCCATCTTTGATCTGTTAGAGGATAACCTCCCCAATGTGAATATAATGGATCATAGTAGAAGAGGTTTGATTAAGATTTTCTAACATTTATTTAATAAATAAATGCATATTCCAGCGCTGGATGAAGACCATGAGCCAAATTCACTATAGTCCTAAGTGAGGTGCGGAGTGTTTGCCTCACTTCGGACTGACTGATCTCCTGCACGCGGACATCAGCGAGCGTATTAAAGGGATTCCAGTCTCGGCGAGAGCAACTCTTTTATTCTCGCCGAGACTGGAATCCCTTTAATGCGCTCACTGATGTCCGCGTGCAGGACATCAGCGAGCGCAGATCAATCAGTCCGAAGTGAGGCAAACATTCCGCACCTCACTTCGGACTATAGTGAATTCGGCTCCAGGTTATAAAAGATGGCTGCATAGAGAGGCACAGGTGCTGCATAGGAACACCACTGAAGTATGCACAAGGCAGCCTAGACTTGTCTCTTAGGGTCCACCTTGTGCATGGGGGCTGGTCTGATCAAACCCCCTGCCCGCAAATAGTGATGTAGCACTACAATAGTCTCTTCCTGGCACTCCCATCTGCTTTTACTTTCTGCAAACAACTCTCCTTATGGAAAGTGACAGTCGAGGTGAGTGCTGAAGAGAGACTGCTTTACCCTTAAAGGATGTGACAGTCTAGGACTCTAGGTGAGTGATGAAGAGTGACTGCTGTACTCTTACAAGATGTGACAGTCGAGGGGAGTGCTGAAGAGAGACTGCTTTACCCTTACAGGATGTGACAGTCGAGGTGAGTGCTGAAGACAGAATGCTTTACTCTTCCAGGATGTGACAGACAAGGTGAGTGCTAAAGAGACCTGTCACTGCACAGATACCACATCTCAAGTGTTTTTGCTGCTGAAGAAGCTGGGGTTTCAGGCGAAACGCGTAAAGCCAAGTCAGAGTCTAATGTTATTGGCTTTTTACTTGCTGCTTGATTGTGAGTATATATATATATATATATATATCTCAATAAAATTGTTAAACCTTTAATGCAGTCTGCACTATGGGTCCTATGCTTCATTCATAGACAATAGGACCACACGACTATAAGGAACATCTATTTGGAGGTTGGATTGTTTAAAGTGCTATTACTAAGCAGTTTCCGGTGAGTGTTTCTAATAAGGGGGGTTCACCATCAACCCCCCCTTTTCTGGATTTGCATCTGCACGCAACAAAGATACCGTTATCCTTCTCAACAACATCCACTATATTTGTATATATAATCTTAAAGTCACCCATCTTCATTGAAAGTACTGTATTTTCACAGTGATACCAACGTTCACAGTGGTTATTTATCAGCATTAACATCATCCACTTCAAGTGTCTCACCAATATCACATTGCATCACTTGTCCTCAATATAGTGTTGCTGTATTGTTGCATATATTCCATCACAGGATCACACTAGGGGAGTCTTTCCCTATTTATATTATTCTTTCCAGCGCTGCCCTTTCCCGACTGACTAAATTCAGCATGGTACTCCTGATTTCTTCCTGGGGATCTTTGGCAGAGTTCCTTTCTTTTCATATGGTCCAGCGCGGAAGTTTAGAAAGATAAGGTTTCCTTTGGAACCTTTTTGGACTTTTCATTCATTTTAAATTTATCCCTTGGACTTTTTTTAATCGACTTTATTTATTGATTGTCATATATTATTATTTTTATATTTTTTATATATTTTGTACATTTTATATCACACCAATTATTTATACCTCTGGGCGCTATACTTTTCTTATATAGATTACCTTCATCTATGTATTAATTGCTAGAGTGCTAAAGAGAGACTGCTTTACCCTTACAGAATGTGACAGACAAGGTGAGTGCTAAAGAGAGACTGCTTTACCCTTACAGAATGTGACAGACAAGGTGAGTGCTAAAGAGAGACTGCTTTACCATTACAGGATGTGACAGTTGAGGTGAGTGCTGAAGAGAGACTGCTGTATTCTTACTAGAAGTGACAGTCGAGGTGAGTG
>WMED01008177.1:0-17105 GCA_019650415.1 Pipa parva | reverse complement strand
GGGAAATAATTGGGTTTTAAACTATAAATGCACTGTTGCTGGTCATGGTTTATATTGCTGTCTTATCTTTGCTTGTATCGAGTGTTCACTATAATCGGTACGATTTTTGCAAAATCATCGGATCATCGATAACAACCGATAATTGTAATAATCGTACCGATTTCAACTTTTCTCGATATCATCGCTCAACACTACTTTTTACACATTTACCAAAGTAAAGGAAAACCCCACCCAGCAAACATATTTTGCAATAACCTTTTAACAACCTCCACTTTATGCTGTATAGTTTTCTTAAGAGTCTTGGGGCGAAATTTATTAAACTCAAAAAGGCCAATTAATCCCCTGTAGATCTCGGCTGTTTGGTAAAAATTGATTTTTACTGATTGAAACTTTTCAATCGGATTTTTCTAGGTAACCATACTTTACATTACTAATATGGCTACCTTTCCATCAAAAAACCCAATAAAAAAATTTGATCGGTAAAAATTGATCGACAAATATTGATCAATTTTTACCAATCAAACAGCCAAGATCTACTGAAATCAGCCTTTTTGAGTTTAATAAATTTCGCCATTTACATTAAATCCACAATGGGGTATTATCGTGTGAATAATCACCATGTAGAAGAAAAAAAGAGATTTCCATAGGTTCCTAACCAAAATGTGGATATGTGAATGCAACTGGTTATTAATTACTAATGTTGAGCTACTAAGAGGATACTACACTATCAAATATTATTACTGTAAAAGGAACATTCTTCTCTTGTGCTATACAATTGAGGTTTCTAAATAAAACAACAAATTATTTCAAGAAGGAATTATAGGATCACTTCTGTAGTGCCTTGAACCCTCTATTCCCTGCTTTAAATCTAATCTATTTTACTAAGCATAATACATTGTTTAAGGTTGAAAACATACAAATCAGGGCTGTAGAAAACTGTAAAGGTTGTAGAGAAGTCATATTTCCATTAGAATGTTTTATTTTTTACTGAATTCAAATACAATATTTAATTTCCAACATATAATGACCATGTTACATCAGTAAGATAAAATGGTCACTAATGTTAAAGTACAAAAACATGTACAGTGTAATAATTTAGCAAGCAATTCAGGAAAGTCATTATTTTCCTCATCACAGAGAATTGTTTTCTAGAACATTTATAATAAGCTATATGCAAATTATACTCAATTCAAAAGGAGAAGATGATAACAAAAAATTGTTGCTAGATTAAGCAATAGATTGATATTCTGGGAAGATGCTTACCACAGAATGCCAATGAACAAAAGAAAAACAATATTTTCTTTACTGGATTTGTTATAAGAATAAGCTCACAGAAACAGATGTTCCCTAGCTTGGCACAAGTAAATTTGTAAAAACGGCTTGGGTGGAGGATTAGTTTAACATCTATGCATTACAAACAAGTCTTGAGTGACAAAACAAACATGTTGGTGGCATTTATTCTCTCATATAGTGCTTTGGCTTAGTATGGAACATCATTTTCAAATATTAAACATTGTAATATGATAAGAATGTTTTCTAGTTAAATGATGATAATAATATTAATATTATGGCATTTACATCTTAAATTGCCCATAACCCTGCTTTTCTCTATAAAACGACACTATTAGTGTAAACTATTAGATTACTAAAATCTGCTAGCGATAATATTGTCCAGTAAGGGTCTCTTTTGCTGGGGCTGGGTCGAGAACTGCTGCGGCACCTGGAAGCGCCCGCAAGACCCTTCTTATAAGGGTTCCTGCGGGATGATGTTGGCTGAAAACGTCACCACGTGAGGCGCGTACGTGATGACATTTCGGATGAACGTCACCATGTGACACGTGTACGTGATGACATTTTGGCCAAATGTCACCACGTGACGCGTACATGATAACGTTTCAGCCGAACATCACCATGTGACATGCGTATGTGATGATGTTCAGAGCCGGGGGTCGGGGCAAAAAAAGGTTGAGAACCGCTGCCTTAGAAACAAGCATTAGTCAAGCATGATAGTAACTGTAAATATTTGCATTTGATCTACATAAAATATTAAATTTCTTTTAGTTGATCCAAGGGCGAAATTTATTTATCGGCCATTTTCGACTTTTATAAAAAAATTTGAATCAATTCTTCAATATCGCGATATTGAATTTTTCCATCAATATTATGAATTTTCCATAGAAATAAACAGATTGAAAAGTTTTAATTGAATTTTCAATATTACAATATTGAAAATTTTATATTCTGACATTATTAAATATCCAAACATCGTGATATCAGTAAAATCAGTATTGCGATATCGGCAAAAATCATTCGATATCACAATATTGGTAAAATCATTTGATATTGTGATATTGGTAAAATCGATGACGTGATAGTGGTAAAATTTATTTGATATTGTAATATCTATATTTTTGATTTTATTAAATTTCACTTGAAGTCAAGATTAAGTACACACATTTATTTATTTTTGTTAATTACATATAGAAATCTAACACTTATTTAAAGTAACAACAAGAAATAAAATACATAAAAACACAATTGTAATGCCTGCAGTTAAAAGAAAAATAAATAATTAGAGTTATGTTCTTTTTGTCTCTGCTGATAAAAAATATCAACCTATCATTTAAAAGAGATGTTAATTTATAAGTTATTGTAACTGAGATATGATATTGATGGTTTTACCATTTGCTGTACCTCAAATTCAACATCTATCCATACTATAATTTGAAAAAGACTAATATACAACAGCACCAGTAGTTAGTTATACAGTATATGACTGATAAAGACAAATCTTTGTTGGACTATTTTAAATGTATTTTGAATGAAAATCTTTCAGAAATGTCACACCCCTTATTTAAATCATTCAGAGTAGCCCTATAATAAATCTATTTTTATAAAATGGATAAAACCCCTTTAAAATTGAGTGAATTGTGGCTGGTATGGATATTTTTCTTTGCTATTGTTATAATTGTGGTTTGCAAATTTTATTAAGTTCAATACATTCTATATAAGTGCAAGACAGTTGATGATGTTTACCTGCTAGTGTAATACAATTCTTATTCTCCTATCCCCAGTGAATTAGATTTTCTGCAAAAATATTATGTTATGATTCTGGGAAAAGTAATAAAATATATCACATTGTCCATCCCCTCAGACAAACATTTATTACTTATGGGATATATGGCAAACTTCACTTTAAACTAAATATTGGAAAATATAAATTTTAGAAGCATAGATGATGCCTGTGGCTGGTAAACACTGATACTCTACTAATAACTTGATATTGCTATCAATGTATTAATTTGACTACTCATTATTATCCACAAATGTTTACCAGTGTAAGACAGAGAAACCAGTGTACATTTGCAGCTCCTTCTCTGGAGAGAAGCAGTTAAGCCCTACTGTTCCTTAATTCAGTAATTGGCTTAAGTAAGCCTAAAGCATGATCTGTAATTAGGATCTAGTGGTGCACAATGAACTTACACTGTAGTTAAGCATCACAGTATAAGCTAGGTTATTGTAGATAAGGAATAAAAAGTACATGATACACAGCAACATATACTCACATCACTACATAATTTTTATCTTTTAAAGGGTCTTTCACTTCTTAAACACTGAATTTCTGCCAGACACTAGGTGCTTGAGGTTATTCCAAGAATACTGACCTGGTACTACATTTGGTTGGGTGTTTGAACTGCTACACATAACCATCCTCTCGGGGTCACAGACCCAAAAGAGAACCAGAGGTGGACCAAGACCAGCCATCGTTTATTTATTTACCTGTAAAAATAAAATATATTAATATGGTTTCCTTGCCACTACTTAAAAACTACTAGTTGCTACCAACGCAAGCAAGGTATTCTTTTCAACACTGGATGTCTTGCATAAAAGTGATAGCAGGGCAGAAGAAGAATTTAGCTTGCTGATTCACTACCATAAGTGTAAGTTTAAAAAGAGAAATCTGGGTGCACAAATTCTCTACCCTCTTTACAAATCCAATGGGGTTTGCTCCTTTAGCTAACAATCAGTGAAATCAATTGCCAACTGAATATACTACTGAGTATTTAACAGTATAAATGAGATACAACTGCATGGGCATACTGTATGTCCCTAATTAAAAATATATAAGCTTTTACACATATTAAGGAATAAATATGTGGTTGTATTACTTACTCAGAATTTAGCTACTGATATGCTCATTGAAGTACAAGTCAAGCACACTGAGAACAGTTTTGAAGTAATACAAATATAAGAATTTATTATTGCATAGTGATAGTGAGCATAATTACAGATATAGATAGATAACCTCATTTGATAATTATTAAGAATAAGCATCAATACATTACAAGATAATGTAGCGTCACCCTTAATTGATCAGTGGGGGACTCCTGCATGACCATTGAGAGGAATTTTACTTCATAAATCTCCAGTAAAACACAAAAATATCATCCTTGTCAAGGTATGTCTGCTAGATACTTGAAAAGGGACTCACGCATCCTCAGAACAAGCTTCTGGAAATTACCAGCACGTGATCACCTCGTGGGATCATGCACAATAGACTTGTTTTCCTAATATAACAATAGGTGGCCTTGAGCCTCATGTCCAGCAAAAACTGGTTTAAATCATCCTTCATCAAAAACAACTATGAACTATAATAACCTCAAGTAACTTAAGCAATACAGTTTCTATAACAGAACACCATTCTGATTATATTCTAACTTATAGAATATATCTAACTATCTGAGCTATCTATATCTGTCACACACCAAGTTCATCACATTTGTATTACAGTGGTGCAAGCAAAATATAAATCTAACAAATAGAAAGAAGTGGAGGTGCAAGAACTTAATATATTTCTCTATGATATGAATAAATATTTCTTTATTTGTAAATAACATAAAAATATTAGAAATAAAGTCTAAAAAAATTAACAGATTTAACAAAATATTTAATATTTTAAAAACACAGTTATACAGTTCTTTTCTAAGCATGCTATATCTCTCAAGATCAATTATTTAAAATCAAATATTATTGGGTATTGCAATATTACTATATGAATACAAGATAATAGAATGTAATAAAGACTATTTAATCGATAAATGGGTTCTGTGTACCTACAAATAATTAGGCAAAGATTGACTATGTGTGCATAATTGGTTCATCTTCCACATGAAACTGTTGAAACTGATTCTATGGTCATTATCACTAGCCATAATCTTTGTTTTTTGATATTTATAATAAATAACTTATTATCATCATGGTGACATTTTATAAAAATTCCTTTTATTTTACAGAACATTATGACTATTTCTTTTCACTTCAAATTATTTATATACAGGTATATAATAACCCTATACTACCATGATGAAGTGTAAGTCCCCTTAAGGGGAAGCATATGATGAATAACTACAGTTTACAACATCACCCTGCAAGGCTGGTTTTAGGTGGCATACTGGGATTTGTAGTTCTGGAAAGCAATCATCCCTGCTGTCTATGCATATGCTACAAAATAACGTTTCTTATTTTGTACATATTATGCATTATAATGAACTAAAGCTGCTGGAAAAAAATGTTAGAAACAAAACACGAAAATATTAAAGACCCATCTTATTACAGAAATAAAGAATGGATGTGCAAATTTGATATCTTTGAAGCTATCAACCAACATAAATTTGCTCATTAAAAATCATGAAAAATATTTTTGTAAATATTATTCTAACATCGTAAAACACAGTACATACATATTTTCATTTTTTTTTAAAAAGCCTTTCATTAGCATCAAACCAATGTCCTTACTGTTGCATGCTTATTATACCCCAATGTAATAATTTTTGTTACAGAACAGCTTATAACATGTAAGCAGGGAAAAACAGGTAAACACTGGCCTCTGTCCATTATTTTAGTTGCTAAGTGACTTTTATAGCAAGCTGAATAAATTTTCTTAGTGACATACATGTTTTGACCACTAGGCCAACAGCAAAAAAAAAAAAACAGGAGGTACTAGCTGGGGTAGCAGCAGAATGAAGATTAAGGAAAAGGATCTAAAGATAGGTGACCTATCCTGGGCATCTAAAGACTGCCAAATTCTGATCTGATTTTGTTATTTAACACATTGTCATAGGTTTAACTTTGCAAATGCCAATCTAAATAGAAAAGAACACTAACAGCCAAAAGTTAAAATGTTTCAAATGCACTTATATTATATTTTCTATATATTTAATCTGTTTAAAATTTTGAAATTCCATCTATAAATTATAATATTTAGCTATTGTACAATATTTTATTGGACACTTTCTGAATCTATTATCTAAAGCTCCATAGTTAAACTGTTCTTGTCACCTCAAAAACCCTAATAATGAAATAAATGTTTTGTAAATATATATGTATTTAATAAATGTACCTTTAAACAGCGTTTCTCTCTGTCATCTACCCTGTCAGCATGTGTTTTCTTTCCTGAGTGTTGGGTGGGCAGGGCTAAATGATGATTGACATTATAGCTCCTCCAATCAGATCCCTTCTAGATTGTGATTTAAGGGATCTGATTGAAGGATCTATAATGTCACCGGTAGAACTTAAATTAGTATTACTTTTGAGGTGACAGATGAACTTAAACAGTAGAGTTTGGTTATGTCTGTTTAATAAGTACATACAACATGGTTAAAAAAATAGACAGGAAGCAAAAAAATGCATAAATTTAACTTGAAATATAGCATTTTTACAAGTGCTGTATTTAAGTAACTGCTATGCTAATCGAACTGGGACTTTTTGTTGGTGTTACTGGTCCTTTGAGATAAGTCAAAATGAAAAAGTACATTTGGATGTAATCCTATTGAATAAATGTTGTTAAAACATCAAGATGTGCTGATGTAGTGTTTAATTAACAAAATCTATTTTAAATAGTTTGATAAAAACAGTCTAGCTATATCTGTTTATAGGAAAATACTGATATCAAGAACCATTACATCAAGGCATGTTTACAATGCACAGCTGAGTACAGTATGAGATATTCATTCTTAATTGCAGTAGATAACATTAGTGTGCTGAGCAATATGCAGTGGTAATATATTACAACAATTCACTATTATAACTGCCTGCAACAACATTAACATGTTGTTTGACCTTTGTGTTTCTGCAATTGGAACCTTGATCTTTACAGGTACTTTGTCACAATCTATGATTTTACATAAGAGAAGTAGTTATTAAAATTCCAAAGGTGATGTTGCTGTTTTCACCACTTTTCATGCTTTTACCACAGCATATTTTTGTGCTTTCACCCTGCTTGACCTCTAATTTTTACATTGTATTCAATTTACATTTTCACTGCCAGTTTTGCCAGATACCAGGTAATTAAAGAGGTCTGGGGCAAATAATGATGTTAAACAAAATTTAAGCTGCATGTTTTAATTGGTATTAGAGGCATTTTTTATTGGTACAAATTACCATTTTTGTCAGATTCTCCCTTCTGAATGTGGATAACCCAAGATGAGTAAATTGATTCAGCTAGATTCAGAGTCAACTGAATTTTAGCCAATTTCATTTTATATCCAAATGGCAGAATTTCAGCACTGTATTTGTCCATTTTTCATTACTTATCAAAAAGCAAATTTTAATTACAATTATAATTTACAGGAAATGATTTATCTTCAAAAAAGAACGTGTTAGCACAAACCATTACATAAATGACTTGCAATAATGAATTAGATATAGATTAACTTTTTAGCTGCAAAAAAAAATTGTTATTTAATAAATGTTTAAATAAACCAGGAATACATTTAACAGAAGATGCAAAGGTTTACAAGTAGTTTTCTGAATAATATCAAAGATTTATATGTAATATGTACACCTATTTTTGCAGATACATTTAAATCACCCAAGTAACTGATAAATCTCAAACTCTTTGTATGTCTTTCAGTCCCCTTAGCATTATTTTACATTCCCATTTAAGCTAGTTGAAATACTAAAAAAAAAGACAAATATTAAATAGATCATATATGTGGCAATTTTATAATAATAGAATAGGTTGAAGCCATCAGTCTAATAAACCAAATGTAGTCTTTCTCATTTGCTAATATTGTCTGTGTGAGTTCCAACCCTTCCCCCATGAGCTTTTAATGCATTTTCTTCAACATGGCTTTTCACAAATCCTCAAATATGTAGCATCATTATTTCCTTTTTCAACATTATACACATCTGCACTTAACTAATCAAGTAAGGAATGTGAAAGTTTTGTCTAAATTGCTATGCAGCCTAGAAAAAAAAACTCATACAGCATCATTCTGATAAATAATATACCTTCAGAAGTTTATTTAAATTACTTCCAGTCATGTGGCATCTTCAAACCTAATACTGTATAAACAAATAGTTTAATATCCCTTGGCATATTCATGATTATGCTAATCTGTGCAGCAGTGGAGAAACTTGTAAATCCCCATTTGATTCTTGGTTTGTAAGAGCAGCAGAAAAAATTCTTAATAAATTATTTATATTAAGATTTCTACAAAAATTGGTAAACTGTAAACATACCAAGAACAGTAAATCAACTTGGATTTTTTTTAGAATAAGGTTGAAACTAAATAAAAATAGGAATGTGCCATAGCTTTAGATTATATTACAGAAAATGTGTTATTACATGTACAAACTTATAATGTATTAATAGATTTGTATTTTTCTGAATAACAATGTACATTTTGACTTAAAACATCAACTTTTAGAAACCATCACGTATTCTTAAGTGATCAAAATAAACAATTTTGTAGCATGTGTTCATTTTTAATTTTGTTTCACTACTTACTGAGAACCTTAATATCAGATACATTTATAAGCAGATCTATCTAGATTTACTTGTATTCATAGTTTAGTAGGGATTCATAGTAAATATGCACCTAATTTGTAAGAATCCTTTAACAATATAACCAAGTATTTAACAGATGCCCTTTAAATCCATCCCTCAAGTATGGCATATTTACGACAACAGTATGACTCATAATAGGTTAATCAGATGAACATGTTTTAAAGATAGAGATGTGAGTGACAAAAGAAAAAATAATGACAGATGAGATTACATATATATATAAATTTATTTTTAAAGAGCGCTGTGGAGATTGAATTTTTCCATATTGTAGGATGTGGCAGCGTTCTTTCCACGTGCACCTTTGAAAAAAATGGAGGAGAGTGCTTTTTCTGCTTTTTGTTTGCAATATATATATATATATATATACATATCACAAAGCAAATAAAAATGGTTATTAGCAAATTAACACAGCAGTGAAAATCAGACTTACACATTGTAGCTTATTTTTTAATTCTAATAAATGAGAAAAGAAGGTTTGGCTAAAATTTAAAATGTGACTGAACAATTTATATTTTAGCATGGAACATCCTTATTGTGTACCAGTAGTAATAATGTGCACGAACTATCCTGTCATGGGCAATATATATATATATATATATATATATATATATATATATATATATATATATATATATATATATATATATATATACTGTATATATATATATATATATATATATATATATATATAAATGTGTAACATTTTAATACCTATTATAATTTCATGCATTCATAAAATATTTACTATATAATTAACTATATTCTCCATTCCTATATAGAAGTTATGAGGAAATAATACAGTGAGGGTTTGCCCTGAACTTTTTTTTGACAGGAAATCGATCTTGCACTCATGTCATTGTAAACTGCCTTATTGTTTGGCTTGACTAAAAGCAATATATTTGACACAGTAAAGTAATGTTCTTATTTGCTTCAACTATGGAAAAACATAGCAGCTAAAACAACAATTTGAACTTAAATGGAAAGAATTATTCACTGTATAAAATTAGCAAAAGCATCATACTTCATTTAAGAATCTTTATGTAATATAAAGGAATATATGTTTCTATGGATGATTGTTGATCCATTGTTTCATCATGAGGTTTAATTCTATATCCATATACAGAGAAGATGGAATAGTACAAGTGCTCCATTTTCTAATACTTGAGAACATATTTACTAAGACACCATTTATCGACGAGTTTCACCCCATTTCATTGTAAATTTTTGATTTCCCCATCAAAATAAATTTTGAAAGAAAATGATATTCTGTTAGGATTCTGGCATTGAAAGGGGTTATGTTCCAGGTTCCCTCTGACCAATCAGATGACCCCACAGGGTTTTTAACTAGTCCACTCCCCCAAATCTTTGCCACAGTATTTTGGTCAGGTACTAACAAGGTGTTCCTGGTTCGTTTGTTAATATTCAGTGTGTGTTTAAGCCTTTGTATTTTGGTTAGGTTATTTTCTAGTCTGGGTGTCGGCAAGTTTGTTTAGTTAAACCTTCTGGCATTTTATCCAGTGCCTTTCCCCTGCTCAGTGGGTTAGAATTAAGTGTGTTTGTTCAGTGCTTTCCACTAGCTGTTTCTGCCTTCCCTTCTTCGTCCTACTTTGCCATTCAAGGTTTCTCTGTGGGTGAGTCCCAATTGTTTTGTTATTCCCTTTCTTTGTTGTGCTTGATTTTAAAGGGGAATTTGCTACGTGATTTTAAAGGGAAATTTGCTATGTGATTTTAAAGGGGAATTTGCTAAGTTATGTTAAAGGGGAATTTGCTAAGTTATGTTAAAGGGAAATTTGCTAAGCTATGTTAAAGGGAAATTTGCTAAGTTATGTTAAAGGGACATTTGCCAAGTTATATTAAAGGGACATTTGCCAAGTTATTTTAAAGGGGAATTTGCCAAGTCTTGTTTATCCTGTATTAGCAGTGTTCCGTTGGTTATGTTAATTGAGTGGGAATCAGGTGAAGAAGCTAATTAAGTTCTTCACATCTTGCTTAGGGGATAGTGAAGTACCCCTGAATTCTCCTGTCCCAACAGATCCCTTGCCCTTCAGAACTCAGTCCCCATTTATGTTATTTTAACCCCTGCCCTGTTAAAAGTTATTTACTGGTTAAAGACATAACTTGCTTTTGCCAGTATCCAGCCACTGGGGTCCAGACCTCTAATCTTTTATAGTTAATCTGACATATTCAGTCCATTTCTATGGAAATTGTTTTCTACTATGGCTAAGTGAGATAAGCCCAGTCCTCCAAGAAACTAAACCCATCCTTTCTGAACAGATCTTAAAATACTACCTTTGAGGTCCATGATTTATGCTTATGGCCTATGTCCCTTAAATAAATTTAAAGATCATTTGAATTTCCTCTAAATTTATGGTGTCAATGTGCACCATGACTACTGTATCCTCACCAGCCACTCCCCATAATTAATTAACTATATCCATGATATGTCAGTTCAAATACCAGTAATAAAACACATTAGTTGATAGTCCATATCTTTGTGACAGAGTGTAGTATAGCTGGTCTTGCTGCAGCAGTGCTAACCCTGAGCTGATATACTGTACAAATCAGTAAACATGGAAAACTTCTTACTGCTTATGAGATCAAGAATAGACTTCTTGATACTCATTCTTCTGCCACACCTTCAAACTAGCCACCTCGTTTTTCTTTTTCTCCATGAGGAACTAGAAAGTATAATGTCAATGGAAATGTAACATTTGAGCTGGTTAAGTCAATTGGTAAATTCAGAGCAATATGCCTTGGTGAATTCACCACTTCAACACATTTTGTCACTTGGTAAATAAGCAAAAGCTGTGGGCATACACAGGCAGTGTAATGTTAATAGGGGAATGAGTATTTAATTTGGATGCAAATTCTCCACATTGCAGGATAGAAAGATTAGGGTTGAGTTTTTGCACACAAAACATAACTGGAAACTTATATGGTGTATTTTAATTTGTAAGCCATGAGTTTACACAGTGAAGATCTTCAAGGGTTTTAATTTATAATGCATGTGGTAAAAGAGACAAAGGTCACACTTTAAAATTCCTTTTGTACCTATAAAGAAAGAAAAAAAACTGCAATTTTCTTTGTCCTTGGCTTTTGTCTAGTGATATAAGGTTTGAATTTTTTAGATTTCATTTTTCCCCAAGTAAGAGTTCCATATAGACTGAGCAAGAGACCCTGTTCAAGCTTTGTGAGTATTAAGCAATATAAAGAGTTGTCAGACATTGCCTTTCAGCATCCTCTATAATTAGGTCTTCTGATTTTATTTTGTGTTTGTTTACCTTGAATGCATTCTACCTTGTCTTAATGTACCAAATAGAAAAGAAAATGTTTTATTCAATTAGATAAAATTTTAGGTTAAATTTAAAGGTCTACATTAATTAATAAAATTTGATGTAGCTTTTACAGATCATGGGGTATTTTCCTTGTTGTAAATTCTTAAGAATCTCAATAGGATGAGATTGTGTTATCAGTAGGAAATTTAACAGTGTTAGAACTCCTAAAATGTTTATTGCATGATTCATAAGGACATTGGTGACTCACAGTTTTTTTTTTTTTCTTTAGTAAAAAGTTTAATGTCTTCCTTTGTCATGCTTTGGGTTAGGGCCTAATTGTTCAATTGAGGAAATTGGGGCAAATGTGAACACCTAAAAGACCTTTTATTTTTGGAAATGTTAAGTTCCATAAGATTTCCATTAGAATCTGCTTAATCCTCTGACATTATTTACTTTCTGTTTGTGCCACAATAAAAGAAATGGGAGTACAAATCACTGTATCAATGATACTATGCCATGACTCATGTAAATTACACTGTATGTACCAAATTACTCTAATATATGTTTTAAGGGCTAAAAAGACATAGGGATATTTCTACATACATGGTAGGGATATCCCTACAACCAAAGTGATTGGGAAATGTCAATTTTTAATTTTTTGTTTTTTCTTTGTTATTTACCTATCAATCATTGTTCTGCAACAATGAAGAAAATATACTTTCACACTGATAATATATATGGAATCAACAACACCTTGAAATGTTTGTGGGTTTATAATTACAGTAATGTGGTCTCCCAAATGACCTTGTATTTTGATAAGAAAAAAGTATCAAAACCTGAGCTGAGAATCATTTGAAGCATTTAATTCATTCAAAACATTTTTAAAATGATAAAATGATAGGATCTTTAAGGCAATGAGACACTAAAATTGAGATTTTATTACAGATCTATATAATGATTTTATTTTATTTTTACCTCAAGCCAAATAAAACATTTAGTGCAATGCATGAGGTTAGAATGGGTTCTTGGGAGAAGATAACATTACCACATATACAGATATAGATTTTTTTTGCAATTCTGTGTTTACAAGGGGTTTTCAGACCTTGATTGTTATGGGTTGTTATTTAAATAGTTTAAGTCATGGAACACTTAGAGGTAAATGTGATGTATATCAACTTGAATCTTTTAGCCAGTTAGATATGTCAGTATGGAGCCCCAAGTTATTAGTTAAAAATATTAATAGACTTGTAAAGAAATAGAAATCACTTAAGCAACACTGTGAACTTTTCAACCCTATAAAAAAACTGTCAGCAACTTTAACAGACACCATATAATTGCAAACAAGGTGAATGCTCTGTACAGGATCAAACTGGTAAGCAATGCATTCTCATATTCCACCAACATAGTATATGTGTGTGAACGGAGAGCAGAGAAGGTATGGAACAGAGCAGAAATGATAGAAGGGGGAAATAAGAAAAAAAGGAGAAAGAGAATGTGACAGGTTCTAACACACAATAATTAACAGTGATGCAACATCTGCACTGCCTAATTATCTTATTTTCTTTTTTTTTGTGGAGCTAAAAGATATTGGAGAGGTTGGGGTAACCATTATTATGTCCTCCGATATTTAAAAAAAAAAACATTGTGAGCCCTGCCTATGCAAAGACATATAGGGGGGAATTCACCATTCAGCGAAGTGAGCTTCGAATCCTTCAGCTCACTTCGCAAATGGTATTATGTGCTTGCTGATGTCCTGCACACAGACATCAGCGAGCGCATTAAAGGGATTCCCGTCTCTGCGAGGCAACTCTTTTGGTCTCACCAAGACTGGAATCCCTTTAAAGCGTTCGCTGATGTCTGTGTGCAGGACATCAGCGAGAGCATAACACCATTTGCGAAGTGAGCTGAAGGACTCGGAGCTCACTTCACTGAATGGTGAATTCCCCCCATAGTTTTTAAGAATGACTCAAGATCTAAGATTGAATTTGGAACTCTCCTAACCCTCAGTTTGTTTCTATATAAATGATTTCCAACATAATTTATTGATTCACTGTCACAAGCCTGATGTCTGATATAGGAACAAAATTTACTAAAGTCGAAAACAATTTTTTGACCTTTTTGCCTGTGTTTCAGCAGTTTTTGGCAAAGAAGTTTTGCAAAAAGTTCAAAATGCATAGTTTTTTCCCCCTTTGACACAGTTTTTTGGCAAAAATGGGTGAAAAAATGGGGGCGGAGGGGCCAAAAACATGATTTTCAAACTTTTCACCTGTTTTTGCAGCAAAAACGGTAGATGAGGTAAAAAAATGTGTTTTTTGACTTCAGGAAATTTCGTCCATTGTGTTATCACAATAACCCTGGATCTATATTTTTTCCTCTGTTTTAGTGGGTTATCTCTATCTTTGAGTTGTGTTAAATTTCATTAGAAGTTTGTCTCTGGAGTGTAACCTATGAAAGAAAACTGTGATCTCCATCTCATTTGTTTCATTTTTTTAGTATTTTGGCATTACAATAAAAAAAAGGGTACCTTACTAATGTGCACTGATTATAATATCAATGCGTAGAGCTTTAACAACCTGCTGTCGTATTGCTTCATGGCCCATAAGTAACTATTTGTGGTTTGGTTATTAGAAACAGATACCAACCAACCAAATGCTGCCTAGATAAGGTCAGTATTAATCTTACTTTTTCTAGCTGCAGCCTTTTATATATAGAACTGTGATCAATATTACCAGAAGCAAATACAAACCATTACAACAGCAATTACTAACAGCTCTGGTGACAACAAACTCCACCTATGAAAGCTAATTACCGGGAATATTTAAAACGCATTAACATAGGCAAAGTCCATCCTGTTAGTGTATTTTCTTTAAATATAACATAAAATCAAATTGCATTAAAATTTAATTGCATGTTTGGCTGTAAATTAAAATGTTTTTGTTGTAATTGATGGAGTCAATCAAGTACAGATGCAATGCCAGTATGCAGTCATTTAACCAAGAGAGAGCAAAATAGTACAGTTGTTAGTCAAAAGAGTAGTCCCACAAAACAGAGTATGGTAATTTTAATTACAGCAACAGATTAATCAGAAACACCTTTAGGCAACTCATACATCAGAAAGCCAGAAAAAAAGACAGTGCCTTTGAAAATCTTGAGGAGCATTTAATAGGTAGAACATGCAACAGATATCCAAAACATATGTGCTGCAGAATATTTATAGTATATATCATTTCCAGTTAAAATGAATCTAACTTAAAATACAGTTTGCATAGGGCCCATTGAGAACCAAGTCACCACAGAGGTGGGGTCAGTATGTGCCAAGCACAGTTAGAGATTCTGACATTCCAGGACCTCCCAGTGGTGGGAGCAGCTTGAAGTTACCACAGCTCAGCTGGAACAGCCTGTAGGCCATGAGCCCATGGCTCCATCATCATTGTCAGCAGGCATGAGGCTGATAGCTGTCAGTAAAGCTCTGGGAGGGTCGTATATTTGTCTCCAGTAGCGAGTACACTTGAAAGCAGAGGTTAAGAAAAAGATTTGCAAAGGATGATTGTGTGGAACTTTAGTCTCTGGTGCCATCAGAGAAATTTATGGATGTGATAGATCATGAAAACAAGGAAAATACAAGGAAGGAGGAGGAAAGGAGGCTTTACCAGTGAATTTGAAAAACTTTTGGCATTAGGCTTAGGGCCTTCTGTATATTTCCCAGTGTTTTAGAGGAAAAGAGGCCAGATCTATGATCAAGCCATTTCTGTTACATGGATGGCTTGTAAGGATTATGATAACTTTGCATGGTGGAAGTACGATAAGCAATGTCATCAGCACCTGGTGTTCCACCATGCTATAGGATCATAAAGACATATACCTATGGTTACAGATGATGGGGCCACAGAAAAACACTCTTAAAGGAGTATATTGTGGTGCACACCAATTCACTTCCTTAGAGGAGGTGCAAGATTCTTGGCAACACATCACCATATATGTATAATATTGAAGAGAAGAATATGAACACGTTTGTTTGCAGATTCTGGTATATAAACATTTTATTGGACCATAGGTTTGAAGTACAGGTGCAATGTTTCAGGGGTATAACCACCCTGTTATGAGTGCAAGTGCATGAATTACCCTAGGTAGTCAAAGTTCCACCCACCAATTAAGGCAGCATACAAGTGACTTACAATACTAAGTATACAGATTAAAGGTCAAGAAAACTTCACATTAACAAACAATATTACATTGTAAATATCTACAATTGTAAAAAGTCCATTTCTGGTAGGAGTCCATAGAATAGAGTCCATAGAATAAAGTTCCATAAAGTGATGAAGTCCATGTGTACTAAATTGCCTTTTTCAAAAAAAAAATGGGTAAGTGCAGTTACATAAAACATTAAGATTAAAAAAATCACAAACTACCAAGCTATAAACAGGCTACAAATGGATAGACCAGCTGGCTTTTACCTTTACTTCTATTCTTAACAATTCCAAAACAGTAATGATTATCTGGAATAAATAAAGAGAAGAAGAAATGAATTACAATTTACAAAAGTTCTGGCTCCAATTTTCATTGAGGCCTTTTGGATGGAGTATATTCAACTTCCAGATCCAAAAGGCCTCTGTTTTGTAACAATTTTGTTCTTGGATCATTGTTAGAGTTAATAATGACTTGTTCTAGGATTTGACATCTCATTTGAGCAACCGTGAGTTTTTTTATCAAAAAAATGTTTCTCTAATAGAGTTTCTTTCTTGAAAAACTCTTTTTTGACAGAATCATTGTTAACTTTTAGTTATGGTTTATAGTTAAAAACAGCTAACTTTGAACTTGAACTTTAATATTCATTTAACTGAATCGAGCATTGTCTGGAGGTTTGTCCCATGTAAAAAAGTACACATGGGCACTTTAGGCATGATATGGAAATGAATATTACATTAATTCTATATGATATGGACACTCAAATGGACACTAATGGTTAATGGACTGACCCT
>WMED01008176.1:0-17106 GCA_019650415.1 Pipa parva | reverse complement strand
TCCTATAGGATAAAATTCCCGCCTGGAATATGTGATATCCTGCTTCCCTGCTGCCACGATTTGTTCCTCCCCCACCCCAGCAAGTGGGGGGGAGGAGGAGGCCAGATAACTTTCTGCACGCTTTAGTTCTCATTTTTTCTGCAAGCAGAGCTCCATTACAGTTTGAGATTACTGGTCATCCTAGGTAAATTGCCCATTATAAAAGGTTAATAAACTTCTTTATTAAAGTTCCCTTTAATAATAATAAACATGACGTCAATAATAAAAGCAGAAACTTTTTTTTTTATAGTGGATTTTCAAAATTAGTTGAGATAAAAGAAGATCTACATGTGACTATGGCATTAAGTCAACCGGCATGAAAACAAACTAATTAGATGGCAAGTGCTTACCTAATGACTGTCCCAATACAGTCAGGATGTGATATATATCCTGCATGATGATAATCATCCCTTTATTATGTGAAAACAGTTTAGTAGGAACAGTCACATGATTTAACTAACCCAGACAGATGAGATGCTGTAAAGTAAATTGCAGTGACATTTCTCTACTACCAATTGGAATGCAACAAAGACAGGGGAACCTTCTGCTGGGGTTGGGAATAGAAATGTATTTTTGCCTGTGGCCATTAAACTAAATCCCTAAGTTTCTTCTTGTTACCCTGCTTTAATGGCTGCTGTGCTGGATTTCAGGTGATGCAGCAGTAACCTTTTAAAGGAGAAGTTATCCATTTCTATTATAGAACGTCCAAAAGTTTCAATTTTCCTTCTGTCGACTTAAGGCGACTAAGGTTAATAAACATAACCTGAACGGAGATTAGATTTTTAGGTTATTATTTTCTGTCCTCCAAATGATTGCTAAAGCTGTTAATTCTAAAATGGGACTGGTTTGATGCAGTAACTGTCCATAGTGGCTTGTTATCAGTTTACTCTCCATAAATGAAACTGCCAGATGGGGCAGAAGATAAACATGGCGAATGGAAAGGCAATGGAGCAGTGGTAAATGTGCGGAGAAACGTGGCAAACAGATAAGAAACGTGGCAAACAGATATGTAGTGGAGAATGGAATTAAGGCTATTCCTTCCTAATACTCAGTGACCCCCTGACCACTACAGGTGTGAGCTGAACTGCTATCAAGAGAGGCCTAATATATCAGATCTTTGCTGCAGATGACCCAGTTTTTAAACTGTATATATAGAGAGGAATGGCTGAGAAGGGCACTGGTCACTTTTTTTGGCCGTATTTCCAACAATGAGATAATTAGTACCTGGGTAATGGTCATCTGAGGACTGGTTACTATCCACTGTCCATTTGGCTGTTATGATTCTGGGAATTATAATGGTGGTAACTTGAGGAGATCTGTTCTCTGCTATGATTGACTCTGAGCTATTGTCCTGTGGTCGCAAGCCGACAAGTTACTTCTTCCCTACTGGGTTCCAAATTAGGTTAATGCCAAGGCATATGAGTACTCATGGAAATCAGTACAGATGACACACACGGTATCTGAAAAGACTTCCATTTATTGTACACAGACAAAGTTTTATACTCAAAACTAGCTGGAGCCAGCAACCTTGGGACACTGTCCAGCTCCTGCTATCTCATTGACCTATACATTAATTGGCTAATGGTCTCGAGGGGCCGTTACACAGATTGCACAACTCTAGAGGGCGAAATTTATTAAAATCGGAAATTACTGATATCGCGATATCATTACCATCGATATCGTGATATCGGTATTTTTACTGATATCGATATTGTGATATCGGAATTTACCGATAGCGATATTTCGGCTGTTCTGCCATTGAAGTCAATGGTCCAGCCGAAACTCGATATCGCGATATCGGTAAAATCACGATATTGGTAATTTCCGATTTTAATAAATTTGATTAGGGAATATACCTTTTATGGTCAATGTCCGCTACTAGGCAAAAGTTATAGCTAAGCAGAAAGTTCTATCTAGATGTATCAATAAGCATTCTTCTTAAAGGCACAACAGGTATAGCAGTATATATCTATATACAATCACTTCCATCACAGCCCCAATGAATGAAACGTCTTCCTCCTATGTTCAGAAGTAACCACTTTATACCAAGCTCTTTTTATCATTCCACTGCTCCTCCCGTCTTTCAGTTAATAAAGCCTTATAACCCCTTGCTTCATTTATATTTCAAGCCTTACACATAGGTAAATATCTTAATTAGGCAGAGAAGAATATAGGTGAAACATACAAGATAGAGGCTGTATCAAAGTGGTTGTTGTAGCACACAAACAGCAGGCATCACTGAACTAAGCAATTAGACAATAAATATTTTCTAGAAAAGATGCAGATTTTGTACAGATATGGTCAATATGTATCAAAGATCCAGAATTATAATGCACTTTTATTGACATTTTTGTTGCAGTGCATCACTGTTCTTGTAAAGGCTCATTCACATTAACTCATTACTGCATTGCATTGCAATCATTTGTACTAAGAATTGTCTTTCCGTTCATCAAGCGGTTTGCATTCTTAGGAACCTGCATTGACAGCTAATATGAATCTGTGTGATTGCATGAAAAGTTTATGCAGTTGGATGACATGACTGCCAACCACATCATGATTTAGGGACTAATTGTCAAGTCTAAATAGTCATGTAGAGCTATGAATTCACATCTATTCGCCACTACCCCATGGTCGCGTATTGACTAAACTCTGCAAATTGGTGAATACCTGACCAAATTCGGGCAGCTACCATAGTTGCAACCTTGCAGAGCTCTTTGCATCACATTGCACACACGTGCACAGGTACTTCTACTATTGACTAAGCAGATGAGGGTGTCGAAGGAGCAAATGCGACTATGTGAACTGCTCTGGATTCATCTGTTTGACTTTGCCATTTCAATGTGGAAAATTGGGGGGTTCCAGTGTTGCAGATGTCGACTATTCATTCGACTGTGACTAAGTGACAACATTACCTAGAGACAAGATGACATAGAAATAGATAGAATATTCACAGAATACAGTTAGTGGGAAATGGTGAGACTGAAGTCACTGCCCTTCATTTGTTGAATTTGCCTCACTCCTCATGACTTCACATCCTACTTCTATCTGCCTATATCACATTATGCATGCGACAGCAATTGCAGCTGTCCACTTGTCAACAAGTATTTGCCACTTAGTCAACTGAGAAGTGAATTTGCATCTATTTTGGTGAGGCGAACTGAATTGCAGCCAGGTGAATTGGGCAGGTGATTTCACACTTTGACAATAAGTCTTAGTTGGATATCATTTTTATTTAACCAGGAATAACCAAATGCAATTGGCAAACAGTTAACTAATACAAGGTATCACCTATACTCGAACCATCTCTGAAAATATACTTTTGTAACACAAAATGTATTTGATGGTCACAAAATCCTGACTTTGTAGAAAGTAGAGATAAAATGAGAACTGTTCATTATAGTTCCTATTCAGTTTGTACCTAATTTGGCATATTTTGCCTCAGATTACTGGATTAACTGACTGCAGACATTTGTTGTATTAATTAACACATTTAGTGAATTTTTTCAAATGCCCTTTATTTTTAATACTATTCTTTCTACAAAATGTTCAGAAGTTTAGAAGCAAAGATTCAATTAATAAAAGCTTTTCTTTTTTTTGTTCAGTTTTGTTTCATTTCACCTACAACATGAAAAAATATGTGAAAGGGCCTTAAACAATGCCAACTCCTGTTTTGCTCGTGGATAATAGTTAAAACAAAATAATTTTTCCTTTTTTTAAAGTTTTATTTAATTGGGAAATATTTTGCATAAAGCATCATTGCTTTAACGCCCCTGCATTTTTAGTATTGTATTGTATTGGTTCATTTATATAGTGCTACTATATTACAGAGGTGTGTCATTCACTTCAGACCCTGCCCCATGGAGCTTACAATCTAGTTTCCCTATTCAGTTATACACACAGACACAGATGTATGTTTTTTGGATTGTGAGAGGAAACCGGGGGGCCTGAAGGAAACCCACGCAGGTGTGGGGAGATCATACAAACTCCATGCAGATGAAGTTCAGGGTAGAATTGAACACAAAACTCAGCACGGAGGCAGCATTGCTAACCACTGAGCCACTGCACTGTCCAGTCTCCAATAAGCTGATTGGCTGAACCTTGCACTGATGGTTTGTCTGCCTGTCAGATAAAGCATCATTCTCATTAAAAGAAATACAATAATATAGAGCATTATAGTCTTATTTATTTCTGATTAATTATTGCCCTCTGTTCTTATAGCATAGCATAATCTGTATACGTATATACCAAACTATACCTTATTTTGTGATAATAAAATCAGTATTCACTGTACTGTGGAACTTAATTTGTGTGAATCATATTATGTTAAAATTATGCTTAACTAAATGTATACTGATTATTATTTTGCATTATTTTCACCCATGTTTCACCCTTCAAAAATATTTCTGTGGACATCCGTGTTAGTAGCCCTTCCGCCATATACTTCCAACAGGGGAGATCCATTAAGGCCTTTAGTTACACAGTCCTAGATGGGCTGAAAAAAGACCCCAATCTTCACAGACAGGGACCTATATCCCCAGTGAGTGACATGTGACCAGAGATGGGTGGGCGAGGTGCAGAATCTCACCCAGTGAGAGAGGAAGGCTGGACATTGCATTTCATCCTTATTCTTATACAGGCACAAAACCAGAGTTATAGACTGCCACAGGGATCTGAGATACAGCACTGAGGAAGGCAGGAATGATATAGAAGAATACCAGGAACACCTACAATTATTTCTTTTGTCAAGAATCAAAATAGGACCTTTGTTTGTTAGCAAAAAGGTATATGTAGGAAAGTAGGCCACCTGCATTATCCCCCATGTCCCTTCATTTAGTAATATACAGTTTTAATATCTCTGTAAACATGCTCCATAAATAGAAGTTGGAGGCTGTTGTACAAAATACCAATTTGCTCTTGACAGAACCTTCTTTATGTTCCTCTGTATCAGTATTTACAACTGTTGCTGTAGGGTAAACGAATGACATGAATATTTCAGAGTCATTCCATGCCTGCTGTGTCATGCTGTTATTATTATGACACGTTGTCTAATTACAGTATGTCATTTTGTCTAACTCACGTGACTAGTTAGAGGAATAAAAGTGCGATCCTCTACAATTTCTGGCACATTACATGAGAGCAGGTTTTAATTGCTACAGTGCCGTTTCTGAAAAGAATCTGCACTTTGCTCCCTGAAGAAAAATGGTTTGTGTTCTAGTCAGGATCATTGGGGTCCTTTGTGGGGGCATCGGCATGATTCTTACTTGGATTGTTACTTTGATGCCTCATTGGAGGGTGTCCATCATAGCTGAAAATGATGGGGTCACAAATACACGTCTTGATGGACAATGGATCAGTCGACTGGATGGACTGTGGCAAACGTGCATCAATCATGCCCAGATTGCACAGCAGTGTAACAGTTATGACTCCCTGGCTTCAGTCTCAACAGATCTAAAAGCTGGAAGAGTTTTGATGAGCTTTGCTGTGACCATGACATTGCTAGCTTTTCTCTTTTCTCTCATTGGAATGCTGCTAAATAAATGTGAGAAGGAAAACTTGCACGCAAAGCGTTGCATTCTTCTAACCTCTGGAATCTTCTACATTTTGAGTGCAGTTCTCATCTTAATTCCGGTGAGCTGGACAACCAGCAACATTGCCTTTCGTACCTGTGATACTGTTTCATGCAAAGGCTCAGTAAGGTTTGAATTAGGTGAAGCCTTATTTCTTGCTTGGCCTAACATTCTGTTTCTTATTATTGGAGGGATTATACTGTGTTGGATCTGCCCATGTGAACACGTAGAAAAAAATCACATCTATGTTTTGCCTCGAGACCAAGAGATGGTGTGTAGAGTTCGACACACTGAAGATAATCTTGAAAACTGTCGCAGCGGTTCGTATATTTAAACGGCAACTGAAAGCTAAGGAACTGAAGGTTATTGGCTGAAAAACTTTTTATGGATAGAAAACTAAAGATTAATGTAAAATAGCTGTGTAAATATTTCTTTTTAATTTGTATATAAATAACTTTCATTAGTATACCCTGTTTGTTAAGTGTACAATAAATAAATCTACATTTTTTAAAAAATTCTTTCTAAACCTATTTATTGCATAACCAGTAATAATGGAGTTATTGTATGAAGCAAAAATTATAGACAACATCGTACGGGGTGAGTGTGCGAATTTGCAAAAGTGTGTATGGAATAACAAGAAGTAAGAGTGTTAAAGTGAGTAACTTTAAAGCACTTCATTTTAATTTCACTCAATTTGGATCTGTGTTGAGGGGGTTGATTTGAGATCATATTGGATGAGTGAAACAAGGAGATAATTATATATCAGAACTTTCAGCTATAATTCAGCAAATTTTCTGACATCGCTAGAGTCTGATGTCACAACAACCCAAAATCAGAAGGTATTATAAACAAGCATTGTCTGCAGTGGCACATACACAATACAAATTTTGGATGGGCGGAACAAGGAATTAGGAATGCGTAGGATAAAAAATATGAGGTTTAGAAAATACCGCAGTATTCAGCATTCAAAGTTACCCACAACTACTTTTCCAGATTCCAAAACACATTATTATGTTTATTTTCATAATCTGTAATCACATCACACACATTAATGCTCGTGTCACCAAACATGCAGCTAAAATCACACTGCATCAATATTGAATTTAAATCATTTACAAACCTGATGCCCATTTATGAAGCCAGTTGACCAACAAGAAACTATTAAAAAGTTGTCATGTTACAAAGTCAAGTGATCAGTGCTGAGACCAAGAGACCAACAATACCCCAGTTACCCCAGGTAAAACCTTGTGGTTCACTCTGTGCAAAGTGGAAGGGTGGGTTACTTTTACTGGAGGGCAGCACTAATGACACTCTCTCTCTCACTGATATTTGTGGTAGTAGGGTATTAAATGAAATGCCAGGGCTCCATGGACCCTATAACTCTTACCTTGATTGAGATTTGTATTCGTGATTTGGTTGAAAACAGCAAAGAGAGGAGGAACATAACAAATCTTATATCACAATTGTCCAGTGTTTGAAAAAGAGTGTTTAACCCGAAACATGTCATGTGCAATAAATAGGTAGTTTTCACTACCATCACCTGCAATCACCCCTCAGGGGGTTATTCACTAAGGTGTGAATTCGACTGTCGAATCCACTACAATTTTCCCATTGTAAAGTCGCATCAATTTTCCCATATTAAAGTTGTTACTTGACAATATTCTCATTATAAAGACGTGACTGCGACAGTAGCAGCCTATTGCGACAGCCTATTGCGACTGTCTTTATCTGGCGAATTCGCACCTATGCACACAAATTTGCTACAGGAATCCACTGTTTGAGAATTCGACAGTCAAATTCTCGCCTTAGTGAATAATCCCTTAGGGGGGAATTCACCATTCAGCGAAGTGAGCTCTGAATCCTTCGGCTCACTTCGCAAATGGTATTATGCGCTCGCTGATGTCCTGCACGCGGACATCAGCGAGTGCATTAAAGGGATTCCAGTCTCGGCGAGGCAACTCTTTTGCTCTCGCCGAGACTGGAATCCCTTTAATGCGCTCGCTGATGTCCGCGTGCAGGACATCAGCGAGCGCATAACACCATTTGCAAAGTGAGCCGAAGGATTCGGAGCTCACTTCGCTGAATGGTGAATTCCCTTCTTAATGTCTAAAGTAAATGTCCTCATACATAAATTAAATTCCACAAACAAACACTTAATTTGATTTTGGAAGAGCTTAAAGTAAACAACAAAAATCTTTCCTAGTTTAAAACTCCAACACCCACTTGATTGTGGATGGGGGATCTGATGTAGAACCCTCTGATGCTAATTGACTTAGGGTTTAACTAAAAAAGTATCTCAAGGTTTTGAATTCCCATACAATCCCTAATAGTGCTCAGATGATTTCTGTAAAAAATAACAAAAATAAGAATAAACATAAAGGGTCAATTTGATGTACCTCAAGCATTTAACTCAGAAACATCTATTTTAGGTAATTAAGATGGTTGTGACTGATGGGTAAGTCCAATTGGGTGTGGAACATCTCCCTCATCTAGCAAAAGACTCCAGTGGTGCCTTACCAGCAACAACCATAGAAGTCAGGATACTCATAATCCTACATGATACCCCTCACACAGGTGGCGATGGCTATAATCATTCCCCACTAACTTACATCCCATGAGTCAAGTCACAACTTTCAAAAGGGTACCAAGTGTTTAGAGACAAAAATAAAAAGAATTGTGATGTTTATTAAACAATGCACTATCCACACAGGAGGTTTACCTCACTTTGGTCAGCAGTAGATTTTCACATTTTCCACAGGAGCACGCTTGGGCCTCTCCTGGCCAGTACCTTGAACAAGGTATGTTTTTGGGATTCTTTACATTACTGAATGACTAGCACCAAACTATAAGGAGTGTTTCTATCACCCACTCTCTGGACAATTTCCCTCACTACAGCATAAATATAGGAATGTATGTGAGCATATAAAGTAATATATAATAAATACTGGGTTGTGCATACAGATCAGGGATAAATAGAACCCTTATAATTTGCGGCGTGGCATTTCAGTATAGGGGATTATCTCCTCTTGTCCAAGGACTTCTAATCAGGACTACTTAATTACATCTATGGTCTGCATCTAAGAGCTACAGACTTCCATAGATCTTCACTTCGAGACTATCTAACTCTCACAAAACCTGACGGACTGACCGGTACCATATAGATGCTATAACTTTTAATACTCTCTACTACTCTAGCTACTATTGCTCTCATGCCACATTGTTTACTCTTTGTACCTCTGTTATTGGTTAGCGCGATAGTTATATACTATTATTTGTTTGGTATATTTCCTTTACGTCAACAGTTATAGCGCTTCACTTTTGACATCCCCTATATCTAAGTAATGTCCATATTTCTGGACAACGACTTTTTTATTTGTTTTAAAATTTTACGGTTTCTATTTTTACTTACACCTTATTTACTAATAAAAATTTGTGTGTGCACGAATTAGAAAGGTTCAATTTTTCTTCATCTCCTAATACCCATCACTACCTCCTTATTAGAAAATTATCAACCCTTTTATCTCGACAATATTCTGGGGACTTGATTACAATAACTATATAATACATAATATATAATATAAGTTACTCTGGATCTGGGTACTATCTGAGGTTTTGTTTTCCATATCCTTGAGTGACAGCATGGTGTCAGCAGGGGAATTAGGTCTTACATAAGTTCTGTTGTAGGACCAAGGCCCAGCTAATTTCACTTCTTGCTGCACATTCTCTACAGGTCTAAAAAACAAAATTTTACTCTCTGACCGGTACTTAAGTAATTATATGTCCATATCATGTGATAAACCATAATATTACATGGGGTACAAACAACTCATAACTACTGTAAGCAAAAATACAGAAGAAAAAAAGAGTAAATCAGGAAATGCACTTATACTGCAAAATGACTAAGTACCTGAAACTAGTACACAGGGCTTGCTGAATGACAACCAACACGGCATTTACTGAAACATGGATAAATGAATAAACAACAAACAATACATTTAAAATATATATATATATATCGCTCCGAGGGGGTCCACTCACAACAATCTCCCACTGAACGAAAAGCCACAGTGACAAATCCAAACAGAGTATAGAAGTATATTAAAGTGCTGCGCGTACATAGCAGGAAAACTGACTCAAACAAATAGGTCCATAAAATATGAATCCAGATGGAACCAAGTTCACAAACAGAATGAACCTGGAGATAAATATCAATTCATGGATAAATAATTCACTTGAAAGTTCATAACAATCTGTTGACAAAGAATAAAAGAGAATTTCCTCAGTCATCAGATAGATGTAGGCACAGTGCAGCATACAATACACCTGTTGTCTATATCACCAGCTGGCTTAGTAAGGGAGTAAGCGTGTTATCAAGTATTCCTTCCAATTCACAGAAGCGCTGCCATGAGTAGGAGCTTTAAATACTGGCTCCTTAGTACCAAGCTGTCCAGGCTATACATAAAGGTAACTCCTGGGCTCAGAAATGTATGGGGGCATATTCACCCTTAGTGCTGTATTCCATATGTGATCAGAAATCAGTACAAGCACTACATACCAGCACACCTAGCAGCCCCGATACCTGTGCTCTGGCAATATTCAGTAGCTTGCCAACTTACATGTCTCCTGCTCCTTAATGTCAAATTTGCTCTTCATTCAAGTCTCCCTGCCAGAACATCACCGTTTGGAGGTCAAGTGAAGAACCCAACTGAACAAGTGCCGACACGCGTTTCGCTTATCAGTCTATGAGCTTCATTTGGGTAACTATAGCTACATGGCCTAAATATCTTCTCAAGGTTAACATAGGATAACAAATGAATACACAGGCCCAGTTTGTGTAATAGTTTAATTATCTAGTAAGAAACAATCTGCTAAACAATTAAACTCGGGATGGAGCGGGCAAAAGCGAGCAGAAAGCTGTAAAGAGTTGCATGTAATCAGAAATGAAACAGGGTTATTTAAAGGTTTATAGATGATGTTCATTTTACACAGTTAGCCAAGTCTAAAGAAATAAGCCAGAGTTAGTTCCCAAACTAAATACTTAAACGGGGGAATTTATAATGATCATTTCAACCTCTTCGTTTTCACCATTTATCGATGCTTTTCAATGCTAGTTTTCAATTTGCCAGATCTTTCAATTCCTCTGATTTATAAAGGGCTGATATTGAAAAAGAATGGAACTGATATGTCGAAACTGTTACACTTTGCAGTGTTTTTAATGCAGTTCTCTTTCCATCTCTTTAACACAGTCTTTTGTTATAATCCGACTATGGCAATTGTCTGGATCAACTCTATAGGGAATAATGTATCTTGGCCAACCTAAAGTAGCTGGAAAGTAAAAAACTTCTCGAATTTCTCTGAGAATTCAAAGACTACCACGACGAGCTAAAAAAAGACAGAGAAAAATGCTTCTTGTTTGGTCTGTGAAGAAACTCAAATCCTTAACACATGGCACAGAAATGAAGAGAGAACAATTAGCATAGAAGGGAATGAAGAACAAGGAAAGGACTGATATATCATTACTCTTAAAGCAGTTCATTTAGCTTTTCAAAATTTAATGTAATTTCACTACAAGTTCCTGGCTGCAACAGTCTAGGGCAAAATTTATTAAACTCGAAAAAGCCGGTTTAATCGGGAGAACGATTTGAAGTTTCTCCCGGTAAGTATCACGAGATTTGCATCGTGCGATACTTACTGTGAGAAACTTTTTTAAATTAAATATATCCATGGAAAGGAAGCCATACAGTATAGCTACCTTTAAATGAATATATTTAATTTAAAAAGTTTGTCATGGCAAGTATCGCACGATGCAAATCTCGCGATACTTACCGGGAGAAACTTCAAAGCCTTCTCCTGAGTTAGTAAACTCGGAAATGCACAAACTGCATTTCCGAGTTTAATTAATTTTGCCCTTAAGGTAGTAGTCTTAATGAATGAGAGAATGTTGAATTATTCCAATGTGAATTATCATCATATGTCTACAGATATGTCTATTATCAGTGATATCCAATATTCCAGTAAACTAGAGGGTACCTAATCTGGGATCTGGGATCAATTCCACCCTGGACTTCATCTGCATGGAGTTTGTATGCTCTCCCCGCACTTGCGTGGGTTTCCTCCCACAATACAAAAACATACACCTGTGTGTGTCTATGTGTGTGTGACTGAATAGGGAAAATTAGATTGTAAGCTCCACAGGGCAGGGACTGAAGTGAATGATGAACCTCTGTAAAGTGCTGCGTAATATAGTAGTGCAATATAAATGAGCAAATATGATAGATATAGTAGACAGATAAGTTGCTTGTCTGATCTCTAACCTAACTATACACATCCCCTCTTTACACAACTCTAATTTGTTCATTATATGTTTTCTATCTGCTGGCTGTTAACTTGTTTTTCCAGTTTTCTTTCTTTTGCTTATACATCAGGCTATTATTTTGGTTGAGCTATCAAATGTTTAAACATTTTAAAAACATTTTTTGTTGTCAGTCAAACCAATTATGTGTAATAATTACAGATCACATGCTCTTATCATGAATATCTTTAGTTACGCATTCTATTGTTCTGTGCACGTGGACAGATATGTTTATAAGTACATATCAATTAGCCTGCTTTGTTCTCAGTCACAACTGTTCTGGTTCCTCGGAAAATACCTCCATCCTTTCATTATTTTCATTTTTGCGGAGAGATGCATCATTTACTTGTTCATATTATTGGGGTCCTCTGTGGAGGCACTGGCATGATTTTTACTTGGATAATTACATTTATGCCTAATTGGAGAGTGTCTATCCTAGCTGAAAACAATGGTGTTTTCAATATCCGCCTTGATGGACAATGGATCAGTCGCTTAGATGGACTGTGGACAACCTGTATCAGTCAGGCACTGAACAATAAGCAATGTAACAACTATGAAACCATGGCCTTAATCACAACAGACCTGAAAGCTGGAAGAGTTTTCATGTGCTTTGCAATTACAATGACATCTTTAGCATTACTTTTCTCTATTGTTGGAATGCTGTACTATAGACGCCATGAAGGAATTAGGCAAAACACGCACTGCATACTTTTAACATCTGGAATCTTCTACATCTGCAGCGCTTTGCTTATTATAATACCAGTAGGCTGGACAATAAACAATATTGTCAGACATGCCTGTGATCCTGTTACATGCAAAGAAGCATCAAGAAGTGAGATGGGAGAGGCTTTATTCCTTGCTTGGCCAACAGTCTCACTTCTACTTATCGCAGGGGCAATACTGTGTTGGAATGGCCAGTGCGACAGACGGCACACTTTTGTTGCACCACTGGATCAGGAAGTGGTGTGCACAGTAGGAAACCATGAAAGAGGGCTCGAAAATTATTACAACAGGTCTGAGTATGTCTAATTTCTTATTGTGGAGATGTAAGCGAGGAAACATCTCAAGGACAGAGATCTGAACTGTAAACATTCAGAATACGCTGAGTGTAAGTAACATTAGTCATTCTTTCCAGTAATTCATGACAAAGTGGTTTAATCTCAGGACAGCCTATAGTCATCAAGTCGGAAGGTATGAAGACATTCAAAAAGACTGGAATTGATATGTTCAAACTGTCGCATTTTGAAGTGTTTTCAGTTCCCCTTTCCATCTCATATTAATATAGATCAGGGGTCTGCAATCTTTTTGGCTGAGAGAGCCATATAGTGCATCTCTCAAAAGAGCCACATCTGGCTCGAGAGCCATGGGTTGCTGACCCCTGATATAGATGGTTTTGTGTTGCAATCTGACTATTACATGTTATGCTGTTCTCCTTTATTTCCTATCATCAATCGTTTCTTTATTGCCAGTCCTGTGTACTTTTTTGTTTTGACTGTGCATCAACATTTAACTGATGCATATGGCTTCCTCATATATACAATACACAGTCAGACGGTATTCGCCAGCCATAAAATTATTCTGCCAACTGTTCCTTTGTTTCCCCAGTGATTAATTCTGATTTAAATGCTGAACATTTGCTGGGGACTACAGGTTTTTCTCGGATTCCTATAGAAAGAGCATTGCATGTAAAATGTGAACACAAGTATTATATATTAAACACAATAATAACTTTATATGAACTGTGCTCAGATTATTAAATGTAGCAAATAACCAAATTAACATAATACTGGTAAAAGGTCCAAGCAATAATATACTGTATATATATATATATATATTCCATGAATTTCTTTCTCTAAGTGTGAACAAAAAATGATTAAGGTTCAAATGTGTGTTTGGTCTTCAGAGAGACTTTTATAATCATAAAGGATTCTGTTAAGGTTTAGAACATATTTACATTATGTATGTCTCGCCTTTATTATGTCATTACTAAATTATTGTCCTGATAACATAAAAAAAAGTATTTTCACCCAAGGAATTTGGCTTCTTGATTTTATCAGTTGGTAATTGTAATTGGCTCTTTTTAATTGCAAAAAGAAAAAAAAAAATTGGTACAATGTTCATTGCATTGTCTAATTGGCAAGGGTTGATTGGAAGACCTGGTCAAAGATAATGTTTATGATATTTATATTTTCATTCATGTTTTTTCAACAGTTGACATTCCCTTTGTGGACATATTATAGTAACAGGATTTTCATGAAATCCACATTTGCTACTGGTTGCACTTTAATGACAGTCAGATGCTCTTGCACACGCACCCATTCAGAGTAGGAAGATTGTTGCCTAAATATTCCAGTTCAGATTAATAGGTAACAAAGTTAACCATAGCGACCACTCACATGTTTGCTTTCAACTGACAACTGGTTGCTAGGCAACTAACATCTAACTTCTTTGTGTTTGTTCTGTTTCCATCCCTTTATCATTCACTTATTTCTTTTATGTTCTCCTTGAATTCAAGCTATAAACCTTCATCTGCAGTCTGCTTCATGTCCAAATGTTATCATCTTCTCTGAATTTACATTGCTTCACACATTCCTGTATCACAGCAAATTATGACATATATTGTGATGTAACTAGAACAGCAACGCCTCTAATTATCACCGTTTTATTAATTTCACTACTGTATTTATACTATAGTCTCTGCCTTTGTGCCTTAAAAGAGAGGTTTTTGTTTGTTCATTGGTGTGAGATTTCTTTCTTTGTGCCTGATAGGGGAATCCCCCCCCCAAGATCCTTGGTATATCTGCATTCTCTGGACCCGCTGTAGTTACACCCTCTGAACATATTTGCAAACAATATTGTTCAGCTATTTGTAGAATTATTGATTTTTAAGACAAATTTCCCAAAGTAAAAATCTAATATGATTATTTTCCAGCATTATTGCTGCATAGAAAATAGATCATGCAAAATCATAATTACCCCTTTTTTTTGCCGTGACTTTCCTACTAAACTGTATATATTCCTCTAGGATACTGCACTCCACATTCCATTCCTCAGTACATATAAAAATATGCTTTCCTTTAATACATATCTAATATAACTTAGATATGCTTCCCATTAATATATATCTAATAATTTAGATATGCTTCCCATTAAAGTGTAAGTAAAGTTATTGACCAAACTACACATATATATTATATTTATAATGTAAAAACATAAACTTAAACATTGAAAAGTAAAAACAATGTTGTGTTTTTCAGTTCTCACCTCTTAATCCTGCACTCTTTCTCCCCTCTGCATTTCTGTGTACTTGCTTCCTGTATAGTGCTGAGAAGCCCCAACCCCTAATGAGGTCACACAATGACTCATTCTGCTAGTGCATGTTTAGTAATCTGATACTTTCCTTTCACTGCAAAAGCTCTGCAGCATTGAATTCCGACCAGACAGTGTCGGTTTTTAAGACAGAGAATGTGAGAGGGGTGGGGGCTTGGCCTCATACTGTACAGGAAGGAGGAATATTTTACAGAGGGATAACAAGTGCTGCAGAGGTGAGTGAGGATTTTACTAATCGTTTTTCCACTTTACAATACTTTAATGGAGCAATCTTTATAAATAGAGTTTACTTACACTTTAATATATATCTAATATAACTGAGATAGGATGTAAGCACCAAACCTTTACACTTCAGCAATCTTCAGTTGATTCCAATACATCCTTACCGTGTCTTATTTTTTTTCCAGGTTTTACCTCCTGAATTAACTCCTAACAATAATAAAATGGTGACAGTAACTTAGAAAAGTGGGAAAATCTGTCCCTGTTTCTAGCGTTAAAATAATTTCTCATTCTGTTTCCTACAGAATATTATCAATCTAGTTAAATGTATTCATTTGAAGCTAATTTTTTGCTTAACTGACTCATGCGTGCATTTCTTTTCATTTATTATAAGTATTGCTCCTCTTTGTATTATTATTCTAAAATCATGAACTCATTGTAAACTATCATTATTACATTGCATTTATAAGGTACATTTATCAAGTATCACTTGATAAAGTACAGGATGCCCGAAACATGTAGTGTTTCCACTTTTACCCAATAAAGGGTTGCAGCACAGCTGTGTGCGCGTGGTTTACTCCTTTCCATAATTGTGAGTATACTTGGGAGACTCCATTGTTCTCCAACTAAGGCACCTGTGCTTTATTGCAAACTACATTACTCATCTCAGATCCAGGGCGAACCTGCATAATATAACATTTGGCTTGGTATCTACAGTATGTTTCTTGATACTTACATATGTCCCCATTTTTGGAGATGGGAAAGGAGCTGATATTAATGTGAAATTAAGTGTAAACCTTTTTAACACAACCACTCAACTTGTTACATTTTATGACGTAGTATATCAGGGTGCGTGAACCATGTAATTTATCAGTATTTTATATTCAACTTATTACCTTCCAGGAATCAGAAATATGCATAAACATTTTACAACATGGCCTCTCATTGGTGGAAATTGAGTTTGTGGAAAAAGGTCTTTTAATTGAAGAAATACACAATTTTAGCCTTATACTTTGTATAGAAAAGTTTTGTTTTTACTACAGTGCTTCCGATAGAGGTCGTTAACTCAAGAGCTATTTTAAGGAACTGTATAGTAATAATCCTTTTTTTGCCTATTTATCACTTTTCAATAAATTCTTTTTGCAACATAAATTATTTATTCATTTCCATCTGTTTCAGTTATTTGGACCAGTTGCTTACGGGAGATTCTTTGCTCTCTCGTCAACTTTCTTTTTTTTTTCAGCAATTCAGCTGGAATCCTTTCAGAATTTTGCATGTGCGCAATTTCACAGAGTTACAACTTCACAGAGCTACAATTTCACAGAGCTACAACTTCACAGAGCTACAATTTCACAGAGCTACAACTTCACAGAGCTACAATTTCACAGAGTTACAACTTCACAGAGTTACAATTTCACAGAGCTACAATTTCACAGAGCTACAATTTCACAGAGCTACAAATTCACAGAGCTACAATTTCACAGAGCTACAACTTCACAGAGCTACAATTTCACAGAGCTACAACTTCACAGAGTTAAGATTTCACAGAGCTACAACTTCACAGAGCTACAACTTCACAGAGCTACAATTTCACAGAGC
>WMED01008175.1:0-17106 GCA_019650415.1 Pipa parva | reverse complement strand
TTACACAGCACTCCTCTCTTCCTCTCCCACCGCTTACTGATCCATCATTAGTATGCGCTGGGGGAGGGAGGAAAAGAACAATGGAATGGAATGAGTACTAATGTACCAAGCTTTTTATTGGCTAAGCTGTGTGAGTCTTCCTGATATCTCTAGAATAATTCTGTCTAGTATAGTCAAAAATTAAACTCATCAGTCCACCTTTTCAACAAATCTATCTTCAATAAGAAGTGAATTTGCAACTGTTTTGGTGATTTAGTTTAATAATCGGGTGAACACCGAAAGAAACTTTTTCCATTGAATATATACATGGAAAGGGTAGCTGTACTTTACATTAGTGTAGTATGACTGCCTTTCCATGGAAATGTTCAGTGGAAAAAGTTTCTCTCGGTAAGTATCGATCAAACTGATCTCACGATACTTACCGCAAGAAACTTCCGGGTGTTCACCTGATTACACTCAGAAAAGCTGAAACGGATTTTTCCAAGTTTAATAAATTTCGCCTGAAACTAGTTTGAAAAGTACAGCCTATATTGACCTGCTCTTCTGAATAATTCCAGAAATTACTTTATGAACTGTTCTACAGTGGTATGCTGTAGATGTCATTGATCTAGTTTTCAGTTACAAACCTTTTGGTTTTTGTTTTGTTTCTTTACATTATTTCATATGCCTTCAAGTCTGCAATATTTTAATGCAGCCTTACATAATTTTTTTGGTCCCTCTTTGATTGCAATTATTACTTTTAGATCCATAGACAGCCTCACTGCGTTTGTATAAATAATATTTTCTAATACAAATACATCTTCTCCTGGCTCTTCCTCATCTGAAAGCAAAATCCATCTTTTCTGGAACAAAGAATTTACAGGGTGTTCAGTTCAAGATTCTGCAGGTTCAAGTGGCATTTTGTTATGGACCCACACAACAAGTAAGTCAGTTGCACTTCCCAGTGCTTGAAACATCGGCATCTGATATCGCTTCCTGCATACCACATGACATCACTTCTGCCATCAGTACAACATATCAGTAGCACCAGAAAAATGAAATGACTAATTGTACTCACACGGCAGTAATTCCTATGGATTATCGGTACTTGTAAAAATGTTCTGTTTGATGTTGAATTTTTATTTGTTTTTTAAATTGGTGTTTATCTCTCTACTGATTGCAGCCACATTGAAGTTTCTTGGGGAATTCATGAATATGTACTGTATTATATAAAATACCATACGAAATATAGGAATAAATGGAGGTTTCAAACTAGTATTTGTAGGGAATACTTACCAGATTAAAGATGTCTGCAACCACAACAAAGAAAAATAAATTCAAAATAATACAAATCAGAAATTCAACCTCAGTGCTAACATTTTTACCAGTACTATGTAGGAATATCTGGCATGCCAATCCAAATGTAATTTTTTTTGTTGTTACTGGCTCTGTCAATTAATGCCAACCTCACACACATTCGTAAGTGCCCCTGCAGCAGTAACTGCATCTACAGCATCTACTTTATTCTGATTCTCTGTGGAGTAAAGCTATAAGAGAATATCTACTGCTGGAGACCAGGTCTGGCTGAACCTACACAGAAGACAGGAATAAGGCAGAGTGGGGGGAATTGAAGGGAAAATCCTAAATATCCTCTGATAATCTGTGTGCACTGCTAGCAGACTTGAATGAAGATGAAACAATGTAAAAAAAAACCCCACGAACAACAGATTTGTAACTGAAAACTAGATCAAGATTATATACAGCATACTAATGTAGAAAAGGTAAACTTTCCCTTTAATACTCATATGCTTGGAATGCTTCAGAACATGATTAAATTAGATCCAAGATAACAGTTACATAAAGAGCCATTATAAAGGCATTATTTCAATCACCTTACTACATGTAAGCATGCCTATTAATTGTGTGCAAGCATGGAAGAGTAGTCATTTTGGCATACATCTGCAAAAAATATGCTGTTAATGTGAAATGCTTTGCTGTCTGTTATTCATGTGATTTATGGTCCAGTATTATTCAGTCAGTGGCAGCCATCCTGCAAGAGCCAGGAACAACACAAGCCAGGAAGCTCTGACTCTGTAGATGGCTATTTAGTTAATTTAATTCACATGACTTGTTACTCAACTCTTTATTAGAAGTCTCCAGGAGTGTGTTTATATGTGCTGCAACCTGAAATATACCCTTTTATTGTAAATATGCTCATAAGTATGTTTACAGCACATGACAATATATATGTAAGTCACACAATTCTCTTAATGCATATAAAATAGTATTCTAGGTGCTCAAAGAGAGTAATTTCCTCTCCTTTATTTCCCTGTGTGTCCTGAATTAAAGTGGAAGTCTGGGGACTGCTTATAAAGTAATTTGGTGCTTTCTGTTATGTGTACTGATTCATCATTCATCTGGACTGTGCCGTATGTGTATGCAATGTAGGGTATATACTGTATATATATATATATATATATATATATATATATATATATATATATATATATATATACAGTATATATATATATATATATTCACCACTTCCTCGTGTTCATTTATTGATCATACAATGCGAAGTGGCAAATACACAACCAATTCAGGTGACTACAATAGTTGCAAACTTATTTTGCTTGTGCGTACGCAGGTATTTCTACTATTGACTAAATGGGGGAGTGTGTCAAAGGAGCAAATACGACTAGGTGAACTGCTCCGAATTCAACTGTTTGACTAGACCACTACTTCAGACTGGCAAATTAAGAGGCTGATGGCAAGGCTCCACATTCTAATTCTATCTAATTGACTACGCCACACCACGTATCTGACGGTGAGAGCTGCTGTCTGCTTGTTCGACAAGACTAGTCACTGCTTAATCAATTGTGTGAAGTGAATCCGTGACTATTTTAGCGATGTGACTCGAATTGTAGCAAGGTGAATTCACCCTTAAGTCAAAGAGGCCCTAAATTCTTTAAATAGATAAGAATACTGGATTCTGCTTCATCTTGATTAATGTTAATAATTGCTCTGATATTACCTGTAGTCCATCAATGTAGTATAAAGCCAACTTAGTCAATAATTTAATTTCTGTATTAACGACTGTAATTGGTCTGTAATTTTTAATATCGTGGTGGTCTCCTTTCTTAGTGAAATACAGTAAGAACTGTGAACTTATGTGGGGAAATAATTTCAATTATTAGAATAAAATTGAATTCTGCCAGAAAATGTGGTTATATTGGTGACAGTAATTTCTTGTAATAATAGCAGTACATCCAATAGGCCTTGGTCTGTTTCCTGCTTTTACATTTTTGATAGCCAGGTCTAACTTTTCTTTAGTGGTAACTGAAACATTTACCATAATTGGATCAAAGTTTGTGAAAGCTTTCTTTAGTTTAGAATTGTTTGTAAGCCATGTATTTGCTTTAGATTAGCAATGGTCAAGTGATGTTGGGTTGATTTCTTGTGGGGTTTGTTGAAAGAGCAGTATTTATGCTACATTTCTTAATTTGGAAAGGTTATTAGGCATAATATAGGTGTTATTTTAGGGTATTACGGGGTGTTATCAACGACAGATTCTGGGGTGGGTCCAGCCGGGGCCAGTGCCCCCATGAAACGGAGTCTGGACTCACCTGTGGCCCCCCCTCTGAACGAAGATTATACAGTTATTAGCAGTGCCAGTTTTAGCTATGGGTGATGTGGGCAACTGCCCAGGGTGCAATCTAATTGAGGGGCGCTATTGCCCACATCGCCCATAGCTAAATTCACCTCCTCCAGCGTTCCAGTGATGCACCTCCTCTAAGCACTTTCCACAATGAGGTAAGTGGAATGCAACAGCGCTCCTTGGCTGCTTCGGGTCTTCTCAGCTCTGTTTGCTGTGGATTTGGCAGCTGACGGCAAGACGCGAAGCATCCAAGGAGCGCCGTCCCATTACTTACCTCACTGTGGATAAATGCTGAGAGGAAGCACATCACTGGAATTAGGTCTGAAGGGGGGGGGGGCACGGGGGGTCAAGGGGTGGTTCACCCAGGGCAGCAATATAGCCAGAACTGCCCCTGGCTGAATGTGCCTCACTTGAAAAAACCTTTGGCCCCAGCCAGGCCCCCTCAGCAAAAAGGGTGTAGAACTGCCCCTGGGGGTTATTGACTAAAGTCCGAATTGTGTAAAGGTGTGAATTCGCCAGCCAAAGATGGTCACAATAGACTGCTACTGTTGCAGTCACAACTTCATTATGGAACATTATCGCAGTTGCAGCTTTACAATGGGAATTGGTAACGACTTTAAAATTGTCACAGTTGCAGCTTTGCTATGGGAATCCTCTGAGAATTCGACAGTCGAATTCTCACTTTAGTCAATAATCCCCTTAATGTTTGCAGTCTTTTATGGCAGCTGAGCCTAGGTGAATTAAATAAGCCCTTAATACTACTTTATAGGCTGCCCAAGAAATTGTAGGGGAGCTTTAAGCATATTTTATAATTCAGCCCTTTCTAGATTTATTTGGCAACTTGCCTATTTCTCCTCTGCTAACAGACAAACCAAAACTTAATAAAACCTTCAATAAACTCATTTCACATGGCACCTGCCCAAGAAGCTTTAGGAATTTTTTTGTGAAATCATATTTCCTTTGAAGCTCTGCTCCCAGACATAACAGTTTTAAATTAAGTGGCACAATTAATAATTTTCATTGACACTTTAAAGATGACTTGCAGCTAAAGACAGAAAGGAAAAACTAAGGGCTGTAAAGACACCTACTGCATCTTCATTTCCTTTATATTATTAATACTTTGAGTTTGGGACAGTCACCTAGTATGGGATAAAGTATTTTCTTTTAGTATGGTTTGATACCTATAGGGCAGGGGTCGGCAACCTATGGCTCTTGAGCCAGATGTGGCTCTTTTGATGACTGCATCTGGATCTTTGACTGTAATGAGCGGTGCTCACATGCAAGTACCACTCGTTACAGTCTGCCAGCTAATCTCCGGCAAGCGCTGTAGAGACAAAGCTCTTTCTCAGTGCTTCCGGGTTGCTAGCCAATCCAGAGCCGCTGACATCACCGGCTTCTGGGTTGCTAGCCAATCCGGAGCCGCTGACATCACTGCATTTCTGTGTTGCTAGCCATTCCGGAGCCGCTGACATCTCCTTTGTGATGTCACAAATTACGTGAGCAGCTCCGGATTCAAAAGGGTTGAGAGCTCTCTCAGCCCAAAAGGTTGCCGACCCCTGCTATAGGGCATATCATTAATACATATAAAAGGATGCATATTCTCAGATGCATAAAATGGAAATTCTAAGTTCTCACTCTTTCCTAAGCTGTTGAATAAGTTTATTTACAGAAATGTAATGGAAACAGAGATGTTTTACTGCAATACCACATGATTGCATCTTGACTGAACTCTAATTAGGGGCTTATTTATCAAAGTAAGAACTTGACTGTCTTTTCATTTGGAGTCACTACTCCTCGCAAATTCTCTATTCCTTATTCTCTGAACAGCGGATTCCCATAGCCTTCAGTGCCCCTAATTTGCCATTGTGATCTGGCAAAGTAAAACTGGTGAATGAAACACAGTATAGCTTGCCAATTTTTCTGCTTCCACAGACTCAGGCTTGATGAATAGGTGAATTACCGATGCATGCACACGGAAAATGATGCACAGAGCTCTGCAAGTCCACAACTTCGAGTGCATGAATTGGTCATAAATTCGCCAAAGTTTACTGAATATTCTAAGAATTCTATTCAAAAGTGGCGAATAAATGTGAATTTAGACCATTTATGTAACAGTTCAGCAGTTCATGAATAAGCCCATAAGGCTATTATTAATCAAAGTCTGAACAGTCATGTAGATGTGCGAATTCACATTCATTTGCCACTTTTCCAACTTTACGTATTCATCAAACTGTTATTTTCTTCAGTGTGGTGAATTTGAAACCCATTTGACAGCTTTTTGTAGTTGTGTACATATGCAGCTTTTTGTAGTTGTGTACATATGCAGCTTTTTGTAGTTGTGTACATATGCAGCTTTTTGTAGTTGTGTACATATGCAGCTTTTTGTAGTTGTGTACATATGCAGCTTTTTGTAGTTGTGTACATATGCAGCTTTTTGTAGTTGTGTACATATGCAGCTTTTTGTAGTTGTGTACATATGCAGCTTTTTGCATCACTTCCTGTGCACATACATGTTATTCAACAAGTGTTGAAGTGCACTAGAGTTGTGAATTCACCAAGATTTACTACTGCAAATTTGCTGGTTTGAGTAGTGAAGTAAGGGGCTGATTGCAGGGTTACTGTTTGGCATATGGTGACTGTACACTCAAAAAAAACAAAGAAAATATAGTGACCAATTAACATGAATTATGAATACTGTCACATAGAAAGAGGTGTAAATAACACTTGTTGCAATATTGGTGACAATAGTTGTGATCAAAATGTAACAAATCGATGACAGTGTCCTTTTCTCAATCCTGCCTATCAATAGTATTTTGACATTAAGAAAAAACAGTTATAGTGATCTTTTTTCTCTTTTAAACAGATCCATGAGAATCATGGGAAAATGACTTCATTTCACTTAGGTGAATTTACATCTCATCCTGCTACTATTCAAACACTACATCTAACTACATGTTTAATAGCGCCCAAAGCCATTTGCTTCTTTACCAAGGGAATCTGCTGATTAGTCAATAAGCAAATTGGCATCTTTTGGAGTTGTAATGATATGGTACCAAGTTAATAGGGAGTAGGAGGTTGCTGGCATATCCCACACTGTCCTTGGCGCTAGCTGACTTAAGGCGTGGAGTTTAAGGTACTCTCCGGTCTTCACCTTTAACCCCCGCAAGGGGGTACTGTACTCAGCTGCCGAGAGTACCCAGGGCGCAGCCCCTAAGCTAGCAGTACAGTGGTGGTATGGACACAGACTCTGGACACAGGATACAGGCACAGACTGTGGACTCAGAGGGGAATTCACCATTCAGCGAAATGAGCTCCGAATCCTTTGGATCACTTCGCAAATGGTGTTATGCACTCGCTGATGTCCTGCACGAAGAATACTGAGCCCTAAACCATAAAAACTAATCGGGGCACAGGCTCTGATGCAAGTCAGCCTTATATACGCTAAGAGACAGGCTCGCCCTGCCTCTAATCGCATCAAGCGTACGCCCCCGTGACTTGGCCAGGACATGTGACCTTGATGAATATACGTCATTGGCGCGCGACCGTGATGTACATGTGCACATTCAAGGGGAACGCCGCTGGAGAGAATGCCTGTAAATATGATTCCTTACATTTATTCAAGTTAGGTGAGGGGGTGGCAAATTCAAGTTTTTTTTTTAACAAATATTTTTATTGAGTTTCCATATGGTTCCATTTAACAATCAATTTCTCAACAATTAAACATGTGACATTGTTATGCATTGCCATATATATTGCTGTGTTTCATTGCATATTTACAGTGTTCATTACATATTGTTTGGATGTTTGCTTTAATCCTTATCATTTATTCAGTTTAACTTTTATAGGTAGCCTCTACATGAATTATAACATTAGGCATATATTTCATAATTCGTCCTCATCCCATCCCCCTCTGTCCCACCAGAAGCTCCAAGTCTTTTGAAATTTGTTTTGTTGTCCCCTGTGGTAGTATACTAGTTTTATTAATAGTAGTGCATTGTTGATAAGAGCGCACCAGCTTTGGATTGTTGGAGGTGTGAAGCCCATCCAGTGCATTAGGATTTCTTTTTTGGCATAGAAATACATAGTTTGGTATCTATCTCTCATTGTATTTTTAACAATTTTGTCACCCATTATCCTTAACAGGCACGTTGTGGGGTTAAGGGTTTGCTTCAGTTTGTTTTCAATTTCAAGGAAGGTTTCTATTTCCTTACAAAATGTATTGACGGAGGTAGTAGTCTGCATGGGTTGCATTACTGCTGTCTGTTGAGAGTTTGTCCATCTGTAGCAGTTTGAGTGGGGTTACATGTAGTTGGTGAAATATGTATGTATATTAGTAGTTGCTTTATCCCATTCATCAGGAGTCAAGTTTGGGAGAATATTTGCCCATCTCTGGAGTGCTGTGTTAAAGGGTTTGGTACTCATGTCTGCCAGATTTCGGTATAGTCTGGATACCATTTTGGTACTGTTGGCATTGCAGATTGTGTGTTCTATGTTGGGTTGGTATAGCTTAGGGGTTAGAGACCCGGTTACAAAGCAATGTTTAATTTGTAAGTATTAAAATGCTTGGAGTTTCTGTTGGGGAAACTTTGCTTGCACTTGATTAAATTGTACAAAGTTGTTCCCATGCAATACATTGACTAAGTATTTTATGCCTCTCAGTGGCAAAATTATGTAGTCATAGTATTTATAAAAGGCTTTGAAAGTTGGGTTACACCAGAGGGGCACAGATTGAGAATTCCATGTTGTCCCCGATTTATCATATGATACTGCTTGTTTCCATGCATGGGGTCAGCAGTGTCTGAGGGAGGTTATTGATCTTGGGAAGTATTCTGTAGATGATGTTTTTGAGAGCCTCCCAAGATCCCACGACCTGTGCCAGGAGGCATGTTGCTGGGATGTCTGGTCTGGGTTTAGATACCAGTAAAGGTAGTATATTTATGAGGCCAGAAAATATTTCTGCATGTGAGGTAGTGTGAGTCCCCCATCTTGATATGATGCTGTAAGTCTGATCCAGCTAATTCTGGCTTGTTTGTTGCCTCATATGAAGGGCAGTATAATTTTATTGAGCTGGGTAAAATATTGTTTGGTCAGATATATGGGGCTCTTTTAACTAAACAAACTGTTTTAAGTAGGAGGCTGAAGGCTTCATGCTAAAGCACAGATCCACCAGACATACCAGTGCATCTTTACAGTCACTGATCCAGTCCCCTCACTGCAGTGAATATTTTATTCAGTTTAAGGTGAAAGTAAAGCATGAGATGAGATAAATTAGATATGATGTACATGTAACACACATGTGGTCACTGCCTGGACTTGAACCCAGCACCTGCTGCTTGCTGCATGGTTGCCTTATCTCTATACCATTTTGGTAGTAGGATTCTGGGTTCACTCATGTTTTATTGGATTTTCCTGCAGAGCTGTGCTGTGCTCTTTAGTGCTCAGCTGCAAATCATTGCTCAGGTGCAATACATTCACTAATTGCAAACTCTGTTTAAACCCTGAGCTTGCAACTATGCATTGCTTCTGATTGGCCATGTCTGGAAAGTACCTTGGCTGTGCTCTACCCTGATCATGTGAATCCTGTGCCAAGCCCTTTGTCTGTGTACCTTTATTTGTGCCTTCCCTTGGCTCTTGACTTCCTGGTTCCTGAATACTGTCTGTTTATGAATATGCTCCTGCCTCCCAATTCTGATTTCGTGTTCTCCAGTCTGTTACTGACCCAGCTTGTATGATGACATTTTCCTTCTCGCTTCCACAGTCTAATGTTTGGCACCCTTGCTTGCCCTTGTGAAACCATTGGAAATCTTGTGCTTTAAGACCTGTCTCTCCTCCCAAAGCCAAAGGAGGCTGTTATAGGCAGAAAAGCACACTGAGACCAGATTCCCAACGCTTCCCCTGGGTTTTGGGTAGCCTTGTGTGACAGTACCTTACCATATGGTTAATTGTGCTAGCTCCTAGATACAGACAGCAAACTATCAAAACTGATTTAAATGCTTATTGCACGGCCGCATAAAATAATTTGTAGTCTATAGCATGGTACCTAAAACCAATTTAAAATACAGCGTGTGCATTTTATTTGTGTAGTTTTCAAGGGGTGAAGTGGTCACCCTACTGTGGAATGTGTTTATAGTTTCCTCACACAATACATCCTGATAGCAGAGTTCTTTGTGAGTAAATATTTTGTTTATGCTTTGTACTCAAATATTTATTTCTCCTCTTGCTTAGCTTAACTAGAGTAGATTAGCTTCTAATGTGGGGGCTGGAAACGGGAAACACATGTTCATAATTATCAGTTTAAAACAAAAAAACACCAGACACCTCCCCCCATTCTTTAATAACCTGTTAATTGCTTGATACTATAGTGCAAGCCTTCTTAAAACAAAAGGGATTCACATTGTCCCTGCTATATAAACAGCACTTTCACAATGAACAAAAAATAAAAGATATAACGGTGCTCATGGGCATAAAAGAGTTATTTGCATTTCCCTTCACATTTTTCCAGCATCGCTGCATTCATCACCATGCAGCATGTCATTTATAAACATCACCCAGCACTGCAGGTTCTCATATTGATGCAAATTAACCTATTCATTGTTATTTTAACAGGCCTGTTGCTATACCTGATCATGCCCCAGTATTTTTCCCCATCTGTATATGGCATATATTCAGTCAGTGTATATTTTTATATCTGTGCCATTTACAGTTTTATACAGAAATACATATGAAATTAAATATGATGTTGAGTTGAGTTTTTATCTATATTTTGAATAATTTTATGAAGAATTAGTACTACTTAACATATATATACATTTCTTAGTATATAATGTGCTCTCCCCCTGTGTGACCTAGAGTGTACCTTGCTTTAAGTAAAGCTCCTGATGAGCATCATTTAGTATAATTTGCCTTATCTAACCCTAGTAAACCAGTGAGAGAGCTATTTCTAAAATGGCCATCCACATTGGCCAAATCACATAAACAGTGACAGAACTGCTGCTGTGGTTTAAATAATGAAATAAGTGCAATGCAGAAGCAGTATACTAAGGGGGGAATTCACGATAGTGCGAAGTGAGGTGCGGAGTCTTCGCCTCACTTCGCACTATCGTGAATGACCCCCTAAATCTAAATAGCTTCAGCTTCTGGTTAGCTGCTTTAGCATAAAGTGATTTGTGCTTTGCATTTGCTTCTTAGTTTAACTCATCAAACAAAATAATGAATTTTATCTCTTTTTTGTTTTTAAGCCACATTTAAGCATATTGATGGAAAAATTCCACAGTTAAGTCTACTCTGGGAATATAATGCCAACATGAGACACACAGCAGTCAGAATATTCCCTTAGATGTGTTCCAAACCACAAGAATGTGCAGCCCTGACAATAAGATATTTCCAGGGAACAAGCAAATTAAATACACCATATATTAACCCTTACATGCCTGCAATGCTCAAATAGTGTTAACTACTTCACTGACAAAAGACTTTTTAGAGGACAACATTTTAAAAATGGCAAAGACTTGATAGTGTATTGCCAATCTGGCTTTAAAAAAAAACAGAAGGAAAATTGTTATTAAAAATGACTGTTTCACAAAAAGCATTTGTTTTTGTTGCTAAATTAGATGCATTATTGTATGTTATGCTGCAGTGAAAATGGACAATGTATCCCCTTACCACAGTGAGATTTGCACTAGTTTAATCCTAGGTCAGGGGTAGGCAATCTTCGTAGAGGAGGGAGCCATTTCTCTCCCTCCTCCACCTTTGTTAATTCCTCCAGGAGCCAAAAAGGGGGAGGAGTAAGTACGCTCCCGATCACATGACCTTTGACGTCCCATCACAAGAGACGTCAAAGGTCGGGGCAGGTGGGAGGGCAGATCATTCTGAGCCGCACACCGCGGCCAAAGAGCCAAATGTGGCTCGCGAGCCGCGGTTTGCCGACCGCTGTCCTAGGTCAATAAAGAAATAAACAATTATTAAATGCATTTTAGAAAACATTTTTATTAGGGTATTAGTGTATCTTACACCACAGGGAAAACTGATGCAGGAATTTGCATTCCCCTTATTAACTAAGGATTGTCAAATGCTATTTTATGCGTAGTGTGGCATAGTCTATTGATAGTACTGGGCACATAGTGATGCATAGTCATGCATATTGATGTATGTTCTACCAGTCAGGTGCAGTGACATCATCTTCACAATGTCACATTGACTGTATTAAGTGAATATTACACTCCATTCTATGTCATCTTGTCCTTAGTTCATGTTGTTACTTGGACGCAGTCTTTATTGTCGCTTTTGAATGAACAGTCGCATTATACCATCAACCCCCTACTTTGATCTGGCAAAGTCAAATTTGTTAGGCTGGTTGCTCTCACTACTCCAAAGGAGGCTTGACGCTGACTGAATTCTGGGTGCATCGTCTAAGGCAGCGGTCGGCAAACCGCGGCTCGCGAGCCATATTTGGCTCTTTTGCCGCAGCGTGCGGCTCCGACTGAGGTGCCTTCCCACCTGCCCCCGGCCTTTGACGTCTCTTATGATGGGACGTCAAAGATCATGTGATCGGGACCACACAAGCTCCTCCCCCTGTGTGGCTCCCGATCAATTGGCAGAGGTGGAGGAGGGAGAGAAATGGCTCCCTCCCCGGAGAAGATTGCCGACCCCTGGTCTAAGGGATCCTCTGTTTTCGTCCTTAACCCTGGCAGGGGGGTATGGTTTTTGCTGCAGGAGGATCCTCAGAGACAGCCACCTCCAAGTTGAGCATATTGCTAAGAACAGAGGAGTAGAAGGGGAGAAGGAGGTGCAGGTGTAGTCAAAAAAACAGGCAAGAGTCAGGGCAGGCAGAGATCAAATATAGTCAAATAATAGGCTGAGATCAAAATCCAGATAAACAAAAACAGAATATACAGTAGCACCCAGGAACACAGAAGGGTGTCCTATAATAGGGCAATCATTTAACAAAACTGGCGAATACGGCACAGGGCACCTTTTGGAATTCACTACTTCGACAGACTCCAACTCTTGAAGAATAGTCAAATCATTCGTGCATGTGCATGCAAACTGGTGCAAATAGCACCATAAGTCTACGATCGATGTAAGCATACCAAATTGGTCACAAATTCACCACAGAGTTTGCTGCATACTTGACCCTCTACCCAACTAGTAGGTTCATTTCTACAAATATAATCTACTTAAGGAAGAGAACCTCTTTCTTTGAAGGCAGAAGAAGCCTGTCCTTTAACTGTGAAAAATCAGTTTACCTGGACTCAGAAGACACCTTGTTATTGTGGGTGAATCTGGCTCAACACAGAAGTTCAGTTCAGCTGTGTTCTGAGGACTGGTTAACTCACTTGGTCTGTAGGTTGTGATACACTAAGACTGGCCATTGGGAAACATGCGCAAAGCCTCCAAAGATTACAAACAATTTAAATCCCATTGTCTGAGACAATATGTTTAAGCAATCCATGGAGTCTGAATATTTATGTAAATAATACTTATGTCAACCTTAGAGCAAAGCAAACACTTCCACAGGGACTGAAATGTATAAAACTACCAAGATTACAGAATTACCTGCTGACAGAGGTAAAAGAGTAATAAAATTGACCTAAAGCGTAAGATAAAGTAATTGTATCACTAGGTTTGCCCAGTTTTTGTTGAGGCTTCCTCTTCATAGTGATGCAATCCTCTTTATTTCCTGTTGGATTTTGGCAAATTGATCAGTTGTAGTAGCAGAATTGTGTTTTAAAACTGCTGATTAAAATGTTGAGGGCACCTACAGCTGAATGAACAGACACAATGTAATATCTAATCAAATGCATACACCCTAACTAAAATTCTACAGGAATGTATAACTATTATCAATATAAATCATCTTGCATTCTAAGAAATAGATACATATGACCTTGATCATAATGGGGGTTTTGCATCCATTTAGAATACTGCCCCACACAGCATTTTCCCCCATGTTTTACACCAACACCTGCCCCCTTACCATCATTCATTGAACTGCGCCACTGCTGCCAACCACCTCAAGTTTTGTTGACAAGCATTTTACTATAGGAAGACACCTGCAGGCTTTATTACATGTAGTTACATATATTTCCATGTACTACAAAACAGAGAAATGACAACTGTGAGCCATTAAACTCTAGATCCAATTTCATTAAAATATTTATTGAAAAAACTTTACTCTCAGTAGCAAGCAGTCAAGAAATGTGACTGGAATTCAAGATGTGTACACTTATGAAAATTGTTTCAATGTGGTGTGAAATACTTTCACTACAACATACATCATCACTCCAGGTTCCAATTAAAAATGTCAAATTTTAATGCTTTCTTAATTATTAAGACATGATCTTGCTGTATCTGGTATTTTACTGGTACAGCAATAAAGTTTGATGATTTGAGCTGGAACCTGGAGTGTTGATGAACACTGGAGTAAATAGATCAGGAATTTGATGAATAAACACATCTATGCACCTAGGGAAGAATTGATGTGTAATCCAGTGGCCACTAAGGGGGCAATTCACCATAGTGCGAAGTGAGGTCTGGATCCTTCGCCTCACTTCGCATAGACTGTTATGTGCTCGCTGATGTCCTGCACGCGGACATCAGCGAACGCTTTAAATGTATTCCAGTCTCGGCGAGAGCACTCGAGTCGCTTTGCCGAGACTGGAATCCCTTCAAAGCGTTCGCTGAAACCCGCGTGCAGGATATCAACGAGCGCATAACAGTCTGTGCGAAGTGCGGTGAAGGATCCGAACCTCACTTTGCACTATGGTGAATTCCAAGAGCTTGAGCCCCTTTACAGTTTGTTGCTGTGGAGTACAGTCACAATGGCTACACATTTAGGTAGTAGTTCAATTAATGCTTTTCTCTGAATGCTTTGGCTTAGTATCACCATTCACAGGAACCAGATGTTTAGTATTTTATGTATTCCACCACAATTTTCTACAGAATCATATTAGGCCTATTGTCGAAACATTCATTTTTTTTTTAGTACATTATGGTGGAATAAATGAATTCGGTACCCTATAGTTTGTGCATGCACTTTGTACTGTTTGTTGGGACTTGTGAAATAGATTGTGAAGTGGAGAAAGGTCAAGTGACAATTAGTTATTAACCAGGTATGCTCCTAAAATTATTTTTATTAAATCACTGGAAATGACATTATCTGCATTTGTAGTTCTCAATGTTTCATTATTCTTTAGTCTTACTTTGCTTTGTGCTGAAATCTGATTGGACTCAGTTCATTATTTTTGGCTGTCTTTTTAAGATTTCTTCTAGTGCTCTTGTCTTTATCCTGTTTATATACAGAATTTCACCCTTTAAATGTGGCTAATTTCCAGCTCAGCAGGGTACTTTTATGCTTTTTATTTCGATTCCCAATAGGTTGTGAGAGAGGAAGTCTTTTGTGCTCTTTAAGGAAAGCAGCCTAAGATGTATTAAATAACCAGTCAGACAAGTGACATAGATTTTCATACAAGGTGACTATTTTACTGCTCCTCAGACAAATGGAAATGTACCAGCCTTTCTTTATACCTTAAAATCATGTGAGTGGTGTCTATTCTCTAGTGTTAATTTGCATTGCCATAAACAGTAAATATATTACAAAATATGCCCACAATTGGAGGTTGGTGTATATTACAGCAGAAACATAAAAATAAGAATAATTGCAGCTTATAGGGTCTATCAACATGATAGAAAAGGGGGATAATGTACTTGTACTTTACTGTACGTTTCTGAGATGATCCTGTTTCTAAAGATCTAGTTGGTCTTTCTAATTTCTTTAAAAATTACATGTTCTGGATAATACCACTGCTTAAGATACCTCCCAAACAGTGATATGCTACAACAAGAACCATGGTGTACTGAGACACTTAACGAAAACATAAATATATCACTTTACAAATCATTTGTCAGACCACACATGGAATAATGTGCTCTGTTTCGGACAGTCTACAAGAAAGATGTAGGTAAGCTTGAGAGGGAATTTTCTCCTAATATGAGGATAATTGGCTCTTGCCTCATGGGTTTTTTTCCTTCCTCTGGATCAACATTGCAGGAAAATAGTCTGAGCTGGATGGACTTGTGTCTTTTTTCACCCTTACAAGCTATTTTACTGTGTTACTTGAAACTGGGAAAAGTGGTATACTACAGAAGGGTTGGCACTGGTTAACTATGATGCAGGGAATCTAAGGAGCCCCTGATCTCTACTCTTAACTCCCACAGGGGGACATAGACTGAGCTGAGGTTTGAAGTTAGATAAATGTAACATGTACCCTTTTGATGGTTCCATCTAGTAAATTTTCTAGTGGTATGTCTTATGGATATTTCATAAATTATCTAAAAAAAAAAAAAAGCACCTGTTTTTGCCATGCTAATGTACATTATGTTATACCCATAGCATTGCCCTTTGATGTTAACAATATGAGATATGTGGAAGTTTTCTGTATGTTTCACTGTAATTTAACCTCTCTCTCCCCCCCCCCAAATTCAGAAAATTCAACATACACCAGCATAGAGTGAGGTTCTTTACAGTAGGAACAGTGGGGTTATGGAACTCTGTGCCGGAAGAAGTTGTAATGGTTGATTCCATTATGACTGCATTTAACCTCCATTCTGCAGTGTAGCTTCATGGGCTTTGATCAACAACTACATACTATTTATGGCTGGTGTTAATTAAAATTCCTGACACTTTATTGTCTCACCCACTTTGTGACCTGTATTATCTGCATCTGTATTTTCTTTAGTATTTGGTGAAATATTGAAGAATATATCCCCATTACAAAGATTGTTAATATATTTTGGCTTCTCCTGGTTTGCTCAGCTGTATAACCAGAATATATATTGTAGAATATATTTTGTATGTATCCCATGTAATATCCCTGACACTCCATCATTCTGTCGGTATTCATTTAAATGTATGTAATTTTCCTGACCCACTTCTACTCTTGGCTTTACATTTTGTCTAATTTATAGCTCTTCATTTAACCTCCTCTCGGCAGTATAACTTCTTTGGCTTTGATCAACAACTACATACTATTTATGGTTGGTGTTAATTCAAATTCCTGACACTTTTGTGCCTTAAAGTTTAATTTTAGATTCTATCTTTCCTTCCAAACTAACCCCATCATCCTGTAAATCAGGTGGCTGATTACTTTGTGGGGCTGTCTTAGCTTAATTAATTAATTACCCTGGACTGTGTCAGAGGTTGGGACCTAAAGGTAGTCGTAGCTAAGGGGTAGAAAAGCTGGAGAGCTTAAAGAGCTTAAAATATTGCTTTTTTCATAATTGATGCTTTACAAAAGAGATAAAGGAGTTTATCAAAGAGAACAAGGAAGCCACTACTCAGGACAATGACTTAAACTTTCTATTTGCTGCTAACATACTGTATGTATATATATATATATATATATATATATATATACACTCACCGGACACTTTATTAGGTACACCTGTCCAACTGCTCGTTAACACTTAAT